>CANTUT010000907.1:0-27500 GCA_947687605.1 Reutealis trisperma
AAAAATGTCTTGGCTATGAAGATTTTATTATAAAGCACATTATGAAAGCCTTTTAACCAAAAACCAAAAAGCCTTCACCTTAAAGTCCAAACTAAGAAGTCTTCACCCTGAAACCCAAATCAAAAAGTCTTCACCATGAAACCCAAACGAAAAAATTTTCACCATGAAGCCTACGTCTGAAAGATTTCACCATGAAGCCTACCCCCAAAAAGCCTTCATTTATGAAATGCATAATCTCATCAAGGTCAAATATGATTGAGCCTTCCAAATGAACTCTCCAAGGCCATAACCTAACCGAGTCTTCTAAACCTAATCGAGCCTTCCAAATAAACTTCCCAAAGGTCATAACTTGACCAAGTCTTCTAAACTTGATCGAGTCTTCCAAATGAACTCTCCCAAGGTTGTAACGTGACTAAGCCGAAGTGCCAAACCTAACTAAGCCTTCCACGTAAACTTCTCCGAGGATAAGCCCTATAAGCTTACCTTCCCTAAACCTTTCAACCTAATCATCTTTAAAGACTTGATTCTCCTTATCAAGTTCTCCAATATAGCCTCAAACCAAATCTTCTCTAAAGTCAGACTTATCTAAGTCTTTTAAACTGAACAGCTTGATCTTTTCCAAGATCACACATTGCTTAACCTTCCTGAATGACTTCTTCCTAAGCTGAACTAATAGCCATTGACCAAGAAGCCTTATACCTGATATGCCCATTTCACCTCTTAGCTAGCCAATCAACCAAAAACTATATGGCCAAATCACTTTCCTTTATTGGGGACACCTCTCTTCCAAATATTCACCTTTATAAAATGGGGTCATCTTTCTCCTAAAGATCAACATTTTTTATATTAGGCTGACCCTTCATAGGTTTCAGGTATCCAATTCATTGCATAATTATCCAACATTTTTGCATTAAATGGCTCATGAATCAAGATAGATCATCAAACTCTTGAAGTAAGATAGATCATCAACCTAATCAATCTAAGTAAGATAGATCATCAACCTGATCAATCTAAATCAATCTCTTTTCAAAAATCAATCTTAATCTTAGGATCACTATTTTTATCATTCCTAATAGAAAGGACTATTACTTTTACTGCTCCTACCTGATAGGACAATTATCTTTACTATCCTACTAGATAGAAATGGTCATCTATTTGATCCTACCATATAAGATTATCACTTTTCATTCCTACTAGAAAGGACCATAACTTTTGCTATTCCTACTAGACAAGACAATTATCTTTACTATTCCTGTAAGACATAATGGTCATCTTTTTTATTCTACTATACAGGATCATCACTTTTCATTCCTACTAGAAAGGATCACTATTTTTACTATTCCTACCATATAGGATAGTTATCTTTACCATTTCTACGAGATAAGACTGTCATCTTTTTGATCCTACCAGAGGGGATCATCACTTTTCATTCCTACCAGAAAGGACCATTACTTTTACTGTTTCTACTAGACAGGACAATTATCTTTACTATTCCTACCAGATAAGATGGTAATCTCTTTTTGATCCTATCAGACAGGATCATCACTTTTCATTCTAATAAGAAAGGACCATTACTTTTACTGTTCCTACTAGAAAGGACCATTACATTTACCATTCTTACTAGACAGGATGGTCATCATTTTGATCTTACCAGATAGGATTATCATTTTTCATTTCTACCAAAAAAGACCACTACTTTTACTGTTCTTACTGGATAGGACAATTATTTTTACCATTCCTACCATATAGAATGGTCATCTCATCATTTATACTAGACAGGATTACTACTTTATTGATTTCTACCAGATAGGATCACCTCTTTGATGATTCCTACAGGACAATATCACCACTTTGTCGATTCCTACTAGACATGGTCGCTTTCATTTCTAGCTGATAGGATCACCACTTTATTGACCAAATAAGGTTTCCTTCTTTCCTATTGGATAGGATCATCATTCTTACCATATAGGATAACCATTTTGTCAATTCCTATCAGACAAGGTCATTTTCTTTACTAGACAGGATTATCATTCTAACCAGATAGGAACATCGCATTTAGCTCTTACTAGAAAGGATAACAACCAAATGCTACTAGTTGATAAATCTATCAAATATGCTAGGAGCATTCTCCTTAAAATTCGACCACACCTTTCACTCAAATATCTAAACTCAGACCTAGACATTGATTTGGTGCCTTTTACCATCTCATCCTCAGGTTCATTGTCATCAGAATCGCCTTTTAAACAAAGACAATTCTGATGAGCAGGTAGCTATGAACCCTTAATTTTGCACCCTCTAGTATGTATTTGAACCTTAGAAGCACTTAGACTCTGTAAACAAATCTCTACTCTCAAAATGGAAAAATTGAAAAAATCAAAAAATGTCTTTTTAAAATTTGAACACTTTCAAATCATCTGAGATTGAGTAATGAATACAACGTAATTAGAATTGTAAAAAACCAATGAGAAATGAGTAAAAATGGGCGAAAATGTGCCCATTGCAGCAGAGCCCTTTGTGAAACCGCAAAGAGCTATAGGCACTACGGCAGAGCCCTGCGTGGTAACTTCTATAAATTTCATTGTTTTTGCGATCCCACATCAGAATTTCAATGTTTTCGTCCTCCAATCTTCTCCCTATATATAGAGGACCTCTCCACACTTCAAATCATCAACTTTAGGAGCTTGAAAGCTTTTGCATCAAGTAAACCAAGCTAATTCTAAAGCTTTTGTTTTCTTTCACTTTACATTGGCTCTTGGCTTTACAAAGTGAGTTGAGAGGTTTTTCCTTGATTCCTACTTAACAATTCAAAGGCTTTCTGCCTGTTTATTCAAGGCAAGTCTATTGCCCAAGGCTTGTGTTTGTCGTCTGAGGTTAGCTGCCATGCATCATCCGAGGCAAGCCACCATATCATTCGAGGCGAGCCACCATGCCATCCGAGGCTAGCCACCGCCCACCATCCAAGGCAAACTGCCACACTATCTAAGGCCAGTCATTGCTTGCAGTCTGAGGTAAGTTTCTTTCCCTTTTCTTTAGTTTATTTATTGTTTCCCTCTTTGAGATTTGTGTTTTAAGGCTCCTTGCCTAATTCTTGAGTCGCTAAAGTAGTCAATTAGAATTTGACTTAATTAACTCCATTTAGTAATCAATTGGTTAAATTAATTAACTCATCCCTCTTTTACTTAATCAATCAAAATATGACAAAATTGCTAGATTAAACTAATCCCTTCACAAGAAAGGAGAATTGCGTGGGTTTTGATTATGTAATAACTCGATTTTTCGTAATTTCTGAATTTTCATTCTTATAAGAAAAATGATTATTTTTCAATAAGTTAAAGAGTAAAAATTTTTTTTAAAAAAATGTAATTTAAGAAAATGTTTTCATATAAATTTATTATTTTTGATTTTGAAAGTATTGTGAAATAAAATGTAATTTTATTGGATTTGTAATAATAATAATAATAATAATAATAATATTAGAAGATATATATATATATATATATATATATATATATATATATATATATATATATATATATATATATATATATATATATATATATATATATATATATATATATATATATATATATATATATATATATGTAAGTGTAAAATAGAAAAACAGAAAAAAAAAAAAGAAAGGAAGAAATTGGACAGATCAGGAGAGAGAAGGAGGGAGAGACAGAGCGGCCGAGAGAGGGAGAGTTGCTGGCAACTGTCCAGGCCTTCCTCGAGCTCTGGTGACTGCGATGGAAGTAACAGCGATGCAAAAAGGTTGGCAAACTGCGGCATACGGGCGAGACAAGCTTCGCTGACGCCGAGAGTTTGAAGCTCGATTTTCGGTGATTTCGACGGTGGATGAAGGCAATTTTAGTGTCTATGGAATGGCCTCACCACGAGCTTCGATTTGATACCTAGCTCGCCGGCTAAAGATGACTGGAGAGGGAGACCGGAGATTGAGCCACTGGAATTTTTGAGGTATTTTCCGGCCAAACGGTGGTGAGTGAGAGAAAGTGAAAGTGATATTCGAACTCCCCATGCCATAAGCTAACTGCTAGTATCATTGGATCGTGATTTGGTTGTCGTTGAAATTTTTCAGCGATCGGATTTCGGCGACCTCTGAAACCGACGATTTTGGACAGCAGCTCCAGCTCATTAAACCAAGCCCTATGGTATAAATCTCAACTTCTAATTATGTATATATAGTGAATTGGATTTTATTTTTAAGAATTTAGGTAAATAGTTTATTGGAATTAAGTGGGTAAATGAGATAATTGAATTGAATAAATTGTTATTTATATGATTATTAAGAATTATTGATGATTAGTTGAAAGATTGAAGTGAGATGTGGATCTTGGAATTGATTTAATTGAATTGATTGAGTATTAGTGTGATAACGAGAAATGAAATTGGCGGATCGGATTAGTGTATTGAAGGTTCGGGTTGGACCATTTGATTGCGATATTGTGGTTAATTTGAATTTATGGAATTATTAGTGAAAGTGGAACTAGTATTCTTGAATATTGGAAATTTCTTAATTAGCTCTAGTTGACTACCATGAAGGTTGAAATGTGAAATTGAAAGAAAGGGAACTATTCTTTTTAAGTGAGCTGTTGGGAAATAACTAGAGAAGTATTAAGTGTGGTAACAAGTATATGTATAGTATATCTCGACCTAAAAGTGATAAGTTGTGAATAAGATAGAAGTATTAATAACTTAAGCTAAATTAAGTAATGTGATAATGAGGAAGTGATTGATATATGATTGAAATGCAATGTGTACAGTCTAATAACAAGGACAAGAATATTGGGTAAGAGTGCAAGAAACACTATTTGTATCAGAGTTAAACGTACATAGGAGCAAATGAGTTCAAGGTGAGTACTTAATAATATAATATGTTTCGTGTTATTTGCTTGAAAACGTTATTGCTAAAAGTATGCCAGCTCCTTGATAAGTTGAATTGCTCATTGATTGTGAACCATCTGTTATAATGCTTCTTGATTCATTGATAAGCTTGAATTGTTTATTAAACATTCTTGATTTCTTGATAAGCTTAATTTGCTTATTGAATATTAAACTGTTGATATGATACTTTCTTGATTATTGAGCCAAAGTGAATCAAATATTTCTTTATGGCACTTGGCCAAATGAGTCTATATTTTTTTGATCTTATAATGTGATCAATGATGAGAACCTAATTGTTATTGATATATTATCCATTGAATTATTTCATGGATGGAAAGGAAAAACGTTATAATGATACCGTGATGAGCAGAATACCCCTCTGATGTGGGGCAATACATCAAACATTGTGCACAATAGTAATGGATCCGCGGATAGGGTAAAAAATATTCAAACCCTAGTTGGGAAGGGTTTAATGTCCCCAGTACGTATGGCTTGATCAGTTGTACATGTGACGAGGTATATGGGAGTGAGCAAGGCGTATGCTGCCACTCGATTGATTATAGGGGAAACACACCGTTTCCATAAAAGGAATTATTCTGCTAATATATATATATATATATATATATATATATATATATATATATATATATATATATATATATATATATATATATATATATATATATATATATATATATATATATATATATATATATATATCATGGGAAAATTGTTCTATAAGAATATTTTCTGACCCACTTTACTTTATTGCTATAAGGAATCACCATTAAATTTCACATCATTTGTTTAACCTATATTGTATTATTATGTACTCACTGAGCCATGTCTCATATTTTGGTGGTTTAAACTTTTCAGGTACAGTCAATGAGTTAGCAAAGTAAAAGTTCCAAGCCCATCCTTCGCTTGGAAACTGTTATATGAAGTTCCTATGTTGTAAGTTAGAGCTCCACGGTTATTGAAAGTTATAGGGTCTATATGTAATATGAATGGCTTTACAATTATTATTGTAAGAATGTATAATATAGTGCACATTTAATTAATGATATGAGATTCAATTTTAAAAAGGTTATTCATACTGTATTTGCAATTAAGATTATGGGTAACAAGGGAAAGTAATTAGGTTATGATCTTGGGACATGATTCAATGTGATGAATGTCAATTGATTATGAGTAAAGTGAGTTCTACTAGTTTTTGGTGCTCTTATGGCCACCCATGTCCTAGGATCATCACGGCTAAAAAGGCGGGTTGTGACAGATTCCCATTTAAAGGGATACACAAGCATACTTAGTTCAAACATCAAATCTAATTAAAACTAGCCAACTCTCTCTCCTATCACCTTCTTCACTTGCTTTTATTTTATTTTATTTTTGCTTTGTTATTAGGTTTAGTTTGGGGAATGTGTGACTTCCCTAAAACTCATAAGTGCTAGAAAAGGTATCCCCTAAGTTTGGGATGTTTATTGTAATGTTAACTTTCTTTTGAACTTTACTTGTGTATTTATTTTATTATAATGATCATGTATATTATAAATTATTCATGCATTTTAGATTATTCATGAAATATATTTTAAGTCACTCTTATATTAATTGACCAAACTTATTTTATTCAGATAAATCAAAAATCTAGTCTCCGAATCCTCTTTGGTTTTGAGACTAATGATCTTTTTTTGCCTTTGAGTAATAATTGGAGTCAAATGGGTTTTTTCCTTATATTTCCCAAAAAAAATTAAATTAAGGTGGCAACTCTAAGAAATAATTTTCAAATCTATCAAAGATAAGCTCGAGAGCTTTCCTGTGAGTTCTTTCCCAAATAAGCATTTTGATTCCCTTTAGTAGATAAGATTGGTGCTCAAGCGAGGTCTCACAAAAACCAATCATTGGTTCAAGGCATCTAGCTTGCATAAATGCCTTTTTGCTTAAAGTCTAGATTACCTATCATGGTCATCACTCAAAAAAATCATAGAATTATCGCACCTTCCTATGACACCCTTAGGATCCACAACAAAAAAAGAAAATCAATAAAATAATCATCTCATAACCTATAAGCTAGTTTTAGGAGTCAGCATTGAATACAAATTGCACTTATGATATGCATAGAGCAAACCCATAAATGCACCCTCTTGCATCCATACATTCATCCATTATGTGCATCATCATAAATCATCCATAACGCATAAAGTTAAACAAAATGTCCATGAATCTCAAAGCATGCATACATAAACATGCATCATTTGTGCACCAATATCTATACAACTATCTACAAACATGCACCCTCATGCATACACCAAGCTAATATTCTCTCCTCTTTTATATCCAAATGTCATTCACCAAGCGATATCAAGCAGTATCAAGAAACTGAAGATGGTCACCTCCATCCAACAAATAGTCACATTCCATATGAAAAACCACCATATGAGTTCATTGAGAATAGTCTAAGATGATCTATCAGAGAAAGTAAAAATCATTTTTACTAAAGATCATTTTCAAAAGTAAAAAAGTAGGTCCCATTAGGGGGTATCACCTTCATTTTCACCAAAGATTTCCAAACATCAAAAGGAAATATCTCATAAAGGGCATACCCTCCAAGTCATCATTGCCTTTATTCCTCATTAGAGTCATTGCCTTCAAAATCATCAAGTCATCTACAATGTTACCTTCCTAGCCAAAGTAGCTAAATAATCCTTTTCTCTCATTAGTGACGTATAGGTTAAATGCTCATCTCATCAAGCCAAACAAACCCCTCTCTACTTTCAAAGATCCGACAAGTCGAGTGGCAATCCTACAGAATCTAACCAATAAAGTGTGAATTTTAAAGTCCCTTTAATCCCAGTAAAGTCTCTTCAAGCCTTCCAAAAGGCCCAATCCTTCACCTTTAGAAGCCCAAGTTTCCTTTGTACAACTAAGATCTTCTGAAACTTTCCCGAGCCAAGATAGGGTAATAGACTTCCTGAGCCAAGACAGGGATCAATAACCAATCAAACTTCTTAAACCAAAACAGGGATCATCGACCAAATAAATTTCTTGGACCAAAATAGGGATTATCAACCAAATAAACTTCCTAAACCAAAATAAGGATCATCAACCAAACAGACTTCTTGAACAAGGCAGGAATCATCAACCAAATAGAATTCTTGAACCAAATCAACCAAACAGACTTCCTGAACCAAAACTAGGGTCATCAACCAAATGGACTTTCTAAACCAAGACTGGGATCATCAACCAATCAGACTTTCCAAATCAAGACTGGGGCCATCAGCATTATTGGTAGAGATACTAAGGGGGTATCTCTTTTATCCCAACCATCAAAAACCTCCCCAAAGACAATAGGGCATCTTCCTTTATCAATCAATTTACCTATAAATGTTTAGATACGATAATTTAGACATCCCTATGGTTCTTTATCTCGCCTCTTTGAGCAAAATCATTTTTGTCCATAAATGTCTAGTGACAGTCACTTAGGCATCCATGTGGTCCCTTTGAATCAATCAAATCCTTCACCCAGAAAAGTCTAGATTCCCACTCAGACGTCAAGTTGGTTCCTAATCCGTCCCAATCCTTCTCTAGAAATGTCTAAACACTGACGTCCCTTTGGTTCCCTTTTCCATACCTTTTATCGAACATCTATCTAAATCCTTCACCTAGAAATGTCTGTACAATGACATCCCTCTGGTACCTTTTTCCACCTCTTTTATAAAAAATTTATCTAAGTCCTTTACCCAAATATGTTTAATCTAAGTATCCTTTTGGTTCCTTTCCCCACCCTTTCATCTAAATCGACTGAATCAATCAATTCACTCAAAAATATCTAGCTACCAACCTAGATATCCCTTTATTTTCTTTTCTCCCTTCCATTTATCAGTCAATTCCACTCATAAATGTTTATAAACAGTCACCTAGACATCCATTTGATTCCTTTTTCTATCTTTTTATCCAAATCTATCAATTTCACTCGTAAATGTCTAAAAATGGTCGCCTAGACATCCATGTGGTTTCACTTTCCATTCTTTTTACGCAAAACTATCAATTCACCCAAAAATATCTAGCCACCAACCTAGATATCCCTTTGGTCCCTATTCTCGCTTCCATTTATCTGTCATATCTTTCATCCATAAATGTTTAAGAACGATTGCTTAAACATTCCTATAGTTCTTTTTATCCTCTTCCTTTTTCGATTGTGTCCTTTACCTAAACATGTCTAAGTATTGACCTAGACATCATTTAGTTCTTTATACTATCTGAACTTCTAGTTTATTATCATTAGAATGCCTTATCGATAAGACAATTTTGATGAGGAGGCAGCCGGGAACGCATAATTTACACCCTTATCATTTGGTCACAGCCTAACACTTACTAAATTTAGTGCACTATGCAGAGTAGGTACGACAATCCTGTTAGCTAATTAACGGACAAGGGTTTGGGAGTAGCGCTCTCGAAAGAAAATTTTAGCCTTTAAGTGCATTGCTGGCTTAATTTTCTAATATAAATCAACATTAATTCCTAAAAAAAAAAAAAAAAAAAAAAGGTCACCATATTAGGAGCCATAGGGCTTACCTGCTACTGGTCCCCCTTTTATGTAGAAAAATGTCCAAAATATCTCCTATAACCCTTTTCCAATCCTACCTCTCATTGTCTTTTCACATTTCACTTTTCCAAACTACCACTCACTCCATTTGCCTATAAATAAGCTATCCATTCCTCCATTTTTCTTTACCCTTTGAACACTTACAGATTGGCTATCTATTTGCTCATTTTTTTCTTCTCTCTCACACCACCCTCTAATAAAATTAATTAGTTACATCCTAACTAAGTTAATTAATCTTTTTAATTAACTATAATTTTTTTAAAAATTAAAATTAATCACTCAATTAAGTAATTAATTAATTTTTTCATTAATTAATTAATCATTTTAATTAATTAATTAATCAATCCATCTATTTCATTACATTAATTAGTTAATTAATCATTTTGATTAATATTAATCACTAATTAACCCCGTCATCTAGTCCCGATAAAATAGAATTTTGATCCGGTAAAATCCTCTGCCTGCTAAAAGTAAAGGTATCAGACTTTTCCTCTTACCCACAAATCTAAATTAAATCAATCGCTAAACCCTTCCACTTAATTATGAAATAAACTAAGCGAATTTTAATCCGTATTTAATGGGGTATGTAGGTAAGTTTAGAATTTAAATCTAAATCACAAATCTAATTTCAAAATTAATTCTATATTCCCTTTGCTTTCAATTGTAACCAATTATTTATTTATTTATAGACTTAAAGAGCGATTATGTGGTTCTCCTAGAATCCATAAGGACTAAAGGAAACACTCTTCTAAATTTGTGGATATTTTACTTAATTGCTCTTTACTTTTTCCATGTATCCATATTATTCCATGTTTATGCATTTTACTTGTAATTATCATCTTATAAATGTCATCTATAAAATTAATTTTCAAAGTCAAATTAAATTTAAGAGGCAAATTGCAATTATTTAAAACTAAAAGTCTAGTTCTTGAGCTTAATCTAGTTCGAGACTAGTGATTTTGTCATTGGATAAATTAAATGAAAATTAATGAATTGGAGTCAAATTAGATTTTTTCCTTAATTTTTCCATCTAAAAATAAATTGGAGTGATGACTCCCAAAATTAATTTTCAAAATCAATCAATCCGAATTCGAGGATTCTATCATGATTCTAAGTCCAAATGAGCATTTTGATTTCCTCTATAGGATTGAGCCAGTGCTTGGGTAAAACCTCACAATATATAAGTGTGTGTGTGAGCGCATATGTGTGTAATAATTTGGTTATTTTGATTTCAATTTTCCTCATTATTTTATTTCAGTTCAGTTGATTTTCTTATAAATTTAGTTTGATTTTATTTTATTTCTTATAAATTTCAATTATTTTGATTTTAGGTATTTTTAGATTGAATTGAACCCACTACTTTTAGGTAGATTCACTATGCCTTGGTAAGCAAGAAAAAAATTCACTTTATTTTTCAATTTAAAATGTAAGTTTATTTATCATTTATTTTTGCATAATTATAGATGGCTATAAGATATTATTTCTTATAATTCATATTATAATAAAAAAAATCGAATTTACTAATGTTAATTTTTATTAATTTTTTTTAAATTTTTATGTAATCTTAATATTATTTAATGGCCATTTCTGTTATGCACCAGGGATATGATATTCCAATACATTTTATCTGCTATTATAAGTAAATAGTAGATAATTCTTGACATACTTTTTAGGTAAATTAAGTTATATAGTGACATCCTATTTATTTAAACATGTGATTGATTAAATAAATATAATAAGTTTAGGCCTTTTAAACATTATTATTTTGGGCTTCATATAATTTTAAACTTATATTTTAAATTTAAAAATATATGTTTCTTATATTTATTTATTCAAAGGACTTTTACTATATTTATTTATTCAAAAGACTTTTACTATATTTATTTGTCTATTTAAAAAATTTTACCGATATAACTATTAATTAAGGAAAGAAATATATATATACTAATTCCATAGAATAAAAATTACAAAATTTTTATGGAATAACAATTTCATAAAAAATTAAACAATTTATATTTTTTAGGCAATGGAATAGAAGATTTCTATTTTTACCCTTATAAAAATATTGATAAGTTCAAGCTCAATATTATCACCTTTTTTTTTTTTTTTTTTCCAGATTTTCATTATATATATATATATATATATATATAGCCATTTCATAAAAAATTGAAGAATTTATATTTTTTAGGCTATGGAATAAAGGATTTCTATTTTTACCCTTACAAAAATGTTGATAAATTCAAGCTCAATACTATCATCTTCTTTTTTTTTTTTCAATATATATATATATATATATATATATATATATATATATATATATATATATATATATTAACTTGATCAATTTTTTTTTTAAATATTGAGTAAATAGAATAAGAAATTAATTTAGGTAATTAATTAAAAAATCTTTTTTTATTTTTTAAATTTAAACCAAATAAAAATTTTATTTATTATGCATTTAGATTATTTCTTAAATATTTTTTTGTTAAAAAAATTATTTCTTAAATAAAATTTGATGAAATTATATTTAATTTTAATATTATTAATGAAATTAATTTATAAGAATATTATTGTCATTTATGTAGAATAGAATAATTATTTTATACTATGAACCAAATTATAGAATTGGAATAATTATTCTATTTTTTAGGAATAGTTATTTTATTTTTTATGTATGCTATTTCGCGAATCAAATATAACTTAAGGATTAATTGGTAAGACAAGTAATAAGTTAGGTATTTAAAATTTGGTTACTAATTTAATAGGTAACAAGTCACCCATCCAACAGTTAAGATTAAAATTTGATAATCCAATAATTTTATATGCATTGGGACACCTTATCTCTGGTGCATAGAAGAAGGCCTTTTATTTAATTTGATTCCAATTAAACCTTATTATGTTTTAGTTGAACATCTAACCCCTAAAATGAAGCAGTGATGCTCTTGCCGCAAACATCATTAATGACTATATACACCAACCAAGCACTTTTGCTGTTAAATTCAGATTTTGAAATTAAATTTAACACAGATTCTTTTTAGCTGAACTACCCCAATATTTATATTCCAAGAATTTCACAGATATTGAAATTTGAATAAGTGCCTCTCATGTTGCTGACCTACCTCCACATATATGCCGCTATTAGGTGAGGAAGGTAAAGTCTTCCCACGTAAAAACAACTGATGACTTGAAAGAAAGTCATACAATGAATTAAACTTCATACATTGCATATTTGAAGTTATTAAGGAAAAAACTAGTCATGACAGATAGCCCAAAAATTCACCCAACGGCGGCGGATGTGGAAGCACCACCACCAGCATCATCATTGGTGCCTCCAGGGTCAGCAATTTCAGACAAAGGTAGTCCTCCTCCACCACCACCACCATTACATACCAACAATAATATTCCGGCAACAATCTACCCAGAGCCAACAAAGGCAGGAAGAAGCTGTTGGTGCAAGTGCATATGTTGGACAATAAGTCTCCTGTTAGCGATATTAATTATCATGGGCGCCATTGCTGGCATTCTCTACCTCATTTTCCAACCAAAAATTCCCAAGTACTCTGTCGATAGCTTGAAAATAAGCGATCTCAGGCTGAATTTCGACATGACCTTATACGCTAAATTTGATGTGAAGATCACAGCCAGTAATCCAAACAAAAAAATAGGGATTTACTATGAGAAAGGAGGGCATTTAAGTGTGTGGTATGAAAACACACAGCTCTGTGCAGGATCAATACCAAAATTCTATCAAGGTCACCAAAACATAACAAAGTTAGATGTGAGTTTAATTGGGCAAACACAGTATGGAAGAACTTTGATGGAAGCTTTGCAAGAACAACAACAAACTGGACATATTCCATTAGACCTTAAAGTTGATGCACCTGTGGCTGTGAAACTTGGAAGATTAAAGCTGAGGAAGGTGAGGATCTTGGGAGATTGTAACTTGGTGGTGGATAGCTTAACTACAAATAATTTTATTAGTATTAAAGCTAGTAATTGCAAGTTTAGATTGAAGCTCTGATTTTCATTTTAATTTCTCCTTTGGTTACTTCTTTTTTAATTTTTAGGATCATTTATTTGATTATTTTCATTTATATTATCGTTGAAACTAAATAAATCTGATAAATACATACAGAATTCATTTCAATTACATATAGAATTTACAGTTTCATCTTTCCTATCATATATTTTAGTATGTAAATTCAATTAATAGAAAATATTAACCATTATGTATATGTGTTAATTCATAATTATTTTCTGTTATTGATAGAAAATATTTAATTAAGATTCATTGCATTAAGTTAATTACGTGTGGTCTGATTGGTTGTCTCATCTTTTTTAAAAGAATGAGAAGTAGAATGTATTGTAAAAGATATTAAAGGGGAAGGCTACCCCTATCGTCTAGCCTACTATATTTTTGTAAAGTGTTCACTCTTCTTAGTATAAAAAAAAAATCACTGAATTTAACTTTTTTCCTTTAATATAATGTACATATATATTAATAATTTGGGGTAATTATGACCTAGGTTGACTTAATAATTGGGATAGAGGTAAATTTAACCGTATGGCTCAAAAGTAAAACTCCAAGGTGTCAATAATAGTTTACTAAATTCCTTATATACAGTTCAAATCAAAAGTCTCCTTGCAAGGTGAAACTGGATTATTGCATATCTCATAGCTCATATCTTGGTCCACCAGGCGGTACAAATTCTATGACAACTTATGTTGGAAGGTGGTTATGAAAATTAATTTTACAATTTTGTTTTAAATGAAATAATACATTTTATGTATAAAATTAATAAAAATTCATGTTTGATTTAACTGGTTAGTGATTTATTAATATGCCTAAAGGTCAATTTGAACCTTAAGAAAAACTAACAAAGTTTTTAATATTTCTAAAGATCAAGGATTTGAACCTCAAGAACAACTAAGAAAGTTTTTTGTTTTTTAAAATTGAAGACTAATTACCCGTTAAACAGATTCCAATTAGTAGTTGATATCTAATAGATGATCATTTGGTAAAATTGTAGACTTATATTGTAATAACGTTTGATATTTCCATCAAAAGATCAAAGTTTTAGGAAGTATGATATTTAAAACCCAATATTGTATCTTTTTAACAAAATTGCAAGAAAAAAAAAAAACGAGCTATTGAAAAAATTAATGATATTTATGGAATATTTACATATCAAACAAATTTAAATTTCTTCATATTTTGATGAAATAAACAAAATATTGACAATTTGTGAAAATCTAAAAAAAAAAAAAAAACCCATATCAAACAAATTTGGGTAAATAACTTTTTTGGTATTAAATTTTACATTATATTTCAAATTGATACTCAACCTTCAATTTTTTTTTCTTTTTGATATTAAAACTTTAAATTTTCTTTTAATAAATGATATTCATTAGAAATCCGGTCAAATTTTATTGATATAGATACCGAAGCGCTAAATTAGTTTAACAAAAAACATTCACATCATTATCTAATTACATTAAAATGGCATACCAATGTCCACGTGAGCAAAAGATTTATAATGAGTATTATTTCTTGAAAGAAAAATTAAAATTTTGGTATCAAAAAGAAAAAATTAAAAATTTCGTACCAATTTGAAATATAATGCAAAGTTTTAGCACAAAAAAAGAAAAAATAATAAAAATTTAGTACTAATTTAAAATATAGTGTAAAGTTTTAGTACCAAAAAAGGCTATTTACCCAACAAATTTCTTCAAATTTGCGAAAAAGATGGATGAAATTTAACAAAATATTGATAGCAAAAATCATACTCACTTGAAGCCCAACAAGTTAGTCAAAGAATTTTTAAAAATGTTGAACTCTTTTCAGATTTTCTGTCCAGAGAATATTAGCAAGTTTGAATATAAAATATATATTCGTCGAATATCATCCACATATGGTTTAGGATAAATATTATTTTTGATTAAAATATCATTATCAAAATCCTCCGATAAGAGAAATGTGTGATTTGATTATAACTTTATGATGTTTTACTTTTTAGATGAAATAATAATTTACATTTACAACAATTGTATTCCTCCACAAAATTTAATTAGGAAAAAAAATATATAATCTAACATTATTTAGTATTTTCCATGATTATTTTATTTTTAAAAAGTAACTTACTTTATTCGCAAAAAAATAACCTTTTTTTACAAAAAATCATAATTTTATTTATATTTTTTCGTAAATTAAACTATTTTTTCTCAATTCTATTTAATTGCGAAAAAAGTTTTAATTTTACGAAAATATAATTTATTTTTTACAAAACGACAATTTTGAGGAAAAATAATTTTGTAATTATTAAAAATAATACTCTTTTAAAAAATAATAATTTTCTTATAAAATACATCGTATAGGTAAATTACTAGGTTATTTTTTTAAAATAAAGTATAAAATTTTATTTTTTATAACTAATATAATAGTAATAAATAGTAAATATAATTAAAATATTTAAAGTGTATAATCAAGTTAACTTCCTATTACATTTCATTAATTAAAAATGAGAAATACTAAAATGATTAAAGTAATATTTTAAATTTATATACCTATAAACTTTATATAAAAAAAAAGTCTAATTTATGAAAAAAAAAAAAGAAAATTTTGAGGTTTCATAAGAGAGCTATTTTTTAATAATTATGAAATTAATTTTCTTTTTGTAAAATTGTTGTTTTGCAAAAAATTAGATTTTTGTAAAATTAATTTTTTTTTTGCAATTATAAAGAATTATGAAAAAATAATTTAATTTATGAAAAAATATAAATAAAATTGTCATTTTCATAATTTTTTTTTCCGCAAATAAGATAGTTTATTTGTTTTTAAACAAAGTTTCTATAGAAGGCAGCTTTATTATTTACATTTCACAATCACAAGCTAAAAGAAATTTACAAATATTACCCTCATACTGATTTTTTGAATGCCCAAAAAAATGCAAACGGCTCTTGGGATGGCGATGTATGCTAGCAGCTAGAGATATTTCGAAAGAAGGGGCTAGACTTAATGTTGGCAATGGCTGCGATGTGCGAATTTAGAAGGATCTTTGTGTCCTAGACCTCCCAAATTTTCGCATTCATTCTCCTCAAATCAATTCAGTTGAGCACTATAAGGTTCGACAACTGTTGGATTCAAGGGGAAAATGGCGAGGGGCCTGGCTAAGAGAATTTCTTTCTCAAGAAGAAGTGGATGTTGTTTTGAAGATTCCAATTGGAGCATAGATGCAGTGGATAAGTATGCAAGTTTCACAGTAAAATCAGCCTACCATAAGTTAATTGAAATTCAAGAAGCAACGGCTAAACGTAATAACATTCCTTCATCATCAATTAGAATTCCTAGGGAGGTGTGGAAAAGCATTTGGAAGTTAAAAATTCTTCCAAAAGTCCTACTTCTTGTATGGAGAATCTGCTCCAACTCTCTCACTACAAAAGAACAGCTGCTCAACCGCAAGTTGATGAATTTGAAGGTATGTGATATATGCGGCCTAGAGGATAAAACTGTTGAACATTTGTTTTTCTTTGGCTCCCATGCTAAAGCCACTTGGTTTGGATCCAAGTTCAGCATCAGACATTATCCAACTCATATCACAGGCTTTGTCCAATGGTGGTTTGGTATTCTTCAATGGCAGAATCAGTTTGATGAAGAACACCCCTTAATGGAGTTTGTGGCATCGATGTGCTGGTCCATTTGGAATTCCAGTAACGAGTATGTCTTCAAGAAGCAGAATCTTGATCCAAAATGGGCAGCGTCCAGAGCTGAAAGAATGTGGAGTGATCGTTTATCAGCGAATGCAATCTCCCTCTCCCATTCTAATTCCTCTTTTGATGCAATTTCAGTTAAATGGAAGCCACCGCCTAAGAATTTTGTGAAATATAATTCAAGATGCTTGCTTCAATTATTTTTGAGAATGGGCAGAGTTGGCTGTTATCTGCAGAAATAACAGAGGAGACTTGCTGGATGGTACGGCGTGTAGGAAGGGAGCTCGATCTCCTCTTGCCGCAGAGGCTAATGCTGTTGTTTTGGCTGTGAAAATGGCAGCCCATGCTGGCTACTCAAACTGCATTTTTGAATCAGACAACAAGGTTCTTGTCCAACACTGCAACAATCCTTCTGGTGAAAGTCCCTGGGAGATTCAAGCTCAGTTAACAGTTATAAAATGTCTCAAATCTTCTTGGTGCTCTGGAGCTCGCTATTCTCGCTCCTTCACATCTCCGTGATCATCTTTTCCCTGGCTTGAAACTCTTAATATAAACTAATTATGAACTATTATTTAATAATATAAATGTTAAATTGATTTCAGAAAAGTTATTTGTAAGGCATTAAAAGAAAAAGGCATTCTAATTGCAAAATGAAAGTTCAACCACATCAAATACAAGTTAACCAAAACTATTAGATGGATAATCAAAATAATTAAAGAGTATGCTTGGCATTGCTATTGGGGTTGTAATAAAAAAAATAATTTTTTAAAATAAATTGATTAGTTTTAATCGTAAAAAAACTCCAAAACAATTAAATAACAATTTCAAATTACTTTTTGCAACATTTAAAAATGCGTTTTTTTTTTTTCAAAAGAAAATTTTCCAATTTCTATGCTAAACAAACTGTATGTAGACAGGATATATATATATTTTTTAGATTACCAGATTCTACCTGTGACAAGTTATTCAAAATAACAATTTCCTAGAAAATGATTTTTTTTTTTTTTAGGAAAGAGAACAGAGGTTTCACTCTATTTTATTTTAAATGATAAAACCCAAAATAAGTATTGACTCTAATTTCACCCAAAGATTTAAAAAAAAAAAAAAAAAAAGGGAAATTATTTTAATATCCCGCGTAATTAGCATTTTACTTCTTAATAATTTAAAATTAATATTTTTTGTACTTGAAATTTATTAACAACCAATACTTCAGTTCTTGTTTATAAAATTACGAAATTTTTACTGCATTTTAATCCTTAACATTCTAGTTTATGTCACATTTTTTATTCTTAAAATCCTAATACTTCATTTGAGTTGAGAGATTTTAAAATTTATAGATTTAATAAAATCCATAAATTTTAAATCTATGAATTGTGAAATTCATAAATTTTAAGAATTTCACTATTTGGATTGATTATAAAATCAATGGATTGTTAGGAACAATCTTGGAATAAAAAAAAATTATCACAATCCCTCAGACATAAAAAGTTGTGAATTTTGAACTTTTTTATCTCAAATTGAAACCTTAAAAAAAAAAAATGAAAGATTTTAGAAGGTAAATAATTTTTCAAAATCTATAAATTTTGACAATTTTTTATATTATCAAATGGTGAATTTAGCCTAAATTTATAGATTTTATAAAATCTCTAATTTGAAATCTCTCGTACCAAACAATGCCTAAATATAATCCACTTTAATCTTTCAATTATTACATTATATAACACTTCAATCCCTTAAAATCTAACACTTCTCGTTGAAATTAGCTTAGGAACTAGGAACAAAAATGCTAATTACATTAAATAAAAAAAAAAAAATTGTATAGTAGTTTAACGAAGGTAAAATGACTTGCTGACATAATTGAATACGAGTGTCAAGCAGTAACAGACCTAGAATTTTAATTGAGGGAGCAACATTTAGTAGTACTAATTTTTTATAGGGTTATATTTAAATATAAAAATTTAATTATAAAAATGATTAAAGTCAGAGGTATAAAAAAATTTAAGAAAAAATATGAACAAATAAAAATTTTAGGATATAAAATAAAAAAATAAAAAATTATAGATATAAAATTACAAAAAAAAAAAAATAGAGTTAAAGGGTCATCTATAAAAATAGCATGGTAAAAATAAAAAATTGAAAGGATGAACATGAAAAATATAAAAATTTAGTGGACAAATATAAAAAATATAAAAATTTAGAAGAGAAAATACAAAAAATCTAAAAATTTTATGTGTAATTTAAAAAGAATTAGGGCTAGAGGAGGCTGTGGCCCCACTTGCCCCTGTGTCTGCCATTGGTGTCAAGAATTATCGACATGGTGGAAAGGTTTTGTATGATCTCCATCTCTCTCTTTTTTTTTTTTTTTTATTTTTATTTTTTTATTTTTTAATTAGGGTTGGTCTCCATCTCGAGTTGCTTTTTATTCTTATTCTTATTTATTTATTTATTTATTTTTATAGAATTGAATATAAATTTATATAATGGGCGTAAATTTAAAAAAAAAAATAACGAAGTAAATTTAAAGAATAACTTGCTTGCAACATGAAGCTAAATACAATAATTTAAGTAATAATAATAATAATAATAATTTATATGAAATGGTTTATTATATATGACATGCAAATAATAACTTGATGGAGAAACTAAAACAGTTTATAAATAAATCATCTCTTATAGGGTTTTATTATTTTTATAAAAGAAGGCAATTGTTTAAAAAATTGCATCATACCATGATCAACTTTAACCAATTGGAGGCCAAACTTTTTCTAGGCCTTTTAACATTAAATAACGCCAACTCTCCTAGAAACATTAAATGACTCAAAATTCAAATATTTTTAATATAATATCTTGAATTTCAACAATTATCAACAAGATCCAACATGTTTTCAAATCTAAATAATAAAGAAACAAACAAACAAATAAAAATAATTTTCTAGATTATTCAAGCCAAATCAATACAAAAAAAAAAAAAATAATAACAATAGATTAAATTTTAAAAAGATAAGAACAATAATAGTTAAAAATAGAAGGATTAGAATGATAATACATGGAAAGTTAAGTACTTGAGATGAATATGATGATGACAATGAGAATTCTTTAGATAGAGAAAATTTTCCTTTTATTTTTGCATAGAAGACTTTCTTTATAGAAAAAAAAAGCACTTTTTTTTTTTTTTTTTTAAGAATATCATTGATTCAATGTGTATTAGCTTTGAGGTAAGAAGGTTTAAACAAAATATTAGTTAACTATCTTAATCTAACATCAACAAGTGATTTTTGGGAAGTGAAAGTATTGAAGATGTTTTTAGGAAATAGCAACTAATTAAAGAAATAACGTTAAAGTAATGCTTAAACCATAAAGATTTATGTTATTTTTTATGATAATTGTAACTGAGAGTATTATAAGAGAGATTCTAATATTTGGGCTTCTTAACAATACATATACATTGATAAAGCATAAAAATTAGGCTTCCTAACATTATTTAGAATCCTTTTTTATGGAGTTTTCTATTTTTTTTATGAAGAGTTTTCTTTTTAACTACATTACTTAATAAATTATTCACTACATTAATACATAAAGAATTTTTTAAAAAAATTATTAACTACATTACTTAATAAAAAAAAAACTTAAAAATAGGAGCATTTTCAAATCGAGGCCTTAGACGACCGTCTAGTTTGTCTAGTACTAAAACATCCCCTGCATCATACACTATTTGTCGTAAGTTACACTACAATATCATGAAATAAAAGACTACTTATTTCTTGTGAAGGAGAATCAAGAAATGAATGGTTGTTGATAAATAAATTCTCCCTTATAGGGTTTTGTTATCAATGTATTTATATACAAATATTATACAAATTACAATATTAAACTTTGTAAATATATGTATTACTAATATACTAACAAAAACATGCCAAAAATTTATCCAATTAAAATATGAAAAGGAGACATGAAATCATATAAAATATGGAGATATAATTAAATCATACTAATAGAAGTTAGTTGGCATTACTCTTCTAATATAACCTTGATTATGAAAGAAAATTTTAATTTCCTAGTGAAGCACAAGTGCAATTTTCTACACAATAGTTCAGATTATGTCTTTGCCAAACATCATGATATAAGCTTTGTCATTAATTGTGTTAGAATTAAAGATCCTACATAGAAAATAACAAAAGATATTAAGGCTTCATATAATGTTGGGCCCTCACCACCTAAGAGCTTAAACTTTTGAGTTAGATTTGAGGTTTCTCACATAGTATTAGAGCTAACTCTACATCCCAATTTGTGCTCTTCTGTCACAGCTATAACTGTGAATCTGTTCGATCCTCAGTTTGTTGTCATGTACTAGTTAATAGCCTATCACATGTCAAGAGAGGGTGTTAGAGTCAAAGATCCCACATAGAAAAATAACAAATGATGTCAAGGCTTAATATGATGTTAAGGCTTAATATAATGTTGGGCTCTCACCACTTAAGAGTTTAAACTTTTGAGTTGAATTTTAGGTTTCTCACAAACTGAATTAGAATACATGGTTATCCATTATCAGGATATTATAAGAGGGACAGTTGCATGATTTTGGACGTAAATATATATCGATTTATTAGAGTGAAGTGTTTTAATTTCTTATGACTAATTGTTATATTTGTTTCTCACCAATTAATCAATTCCTTTTATTTATTTTTTTCAGCCTGATAAGTAATATAAGATCATTGTAGAGTATTTTGACATTCTAGAAAATAATAATGATCCCAGTCTCAGTTTGGAAAGTCTGTTTTGATTGATGATCCTTGTTTTGGTTCAAGAAGTCTATTTGGTTGATGATCTCGGTCTTGGTTTGAAAAGTCTACTTGGTTGATGATCCCTATTTTAGCTGGGGAGGTTTTGAGAAGATCTTGGTTGTGCCAAGAAAACTTGGATTTCTAAAAATGAAGGGTCGAGCCTTCGGAAGGCTTAAAGAGACTTTACTGGGATTAAAGGGACTTTGAAAGTCATGCTTTGTTGGTTAGATTTTATAGGATTGTCACTCGAATTGATGGGTCTTTGAAAGTTAAAAGAAGTTTGTTTGGCTTGATGTAATGAGCATTTGACTTATGCATCACTGATGAAGGTAAAACTCATTTAGCTAATTTAGCTATAGAGGTAACTTGGTGATTTTGAAAGTAATGCCTCTGATGAGAAATAAAAGCGATGATGACTTGGAGGGTATGCCCTTTATGAGATGTTTCCTTTTGACTTTTGAAAATCCTTGGTGAAAATGAAGGTGATACCCCTTTATGAAACGTACTTTTTTTTTTTTTTTACTTTTAAAAATGATCCTTAGTAAAAATGATTTTTGCTTTCTCCTACGGATCATCTTAGATTATGTTCAGTGAACTCATAGGGTGGTCTATTAGATGGAGTATTACTATCTGTTGGATAGAGGTGACCATCTTTAGTTTCTCAATTCAGCTTGATATCGCTTGGCAAATGACATTTAGTAGATACAAAGGAGGAGAGATCATTAGCTTGGTGTATACATGAGGGTGCATGATTGTAGATGGTTGCATAAAAATTCGTGCAAAAATAATGCATGTTTATGTTTGCATATTTTGGGATTCATGGACATTTTGTTTAACTTATGCACTATGGATGATTTGTGATGATGCATGTAATGGATGAATGTATAGATGCAAGATGGTGGATTTATGGATTTTCTCTGTTAATATCATAGATGTAATTTGCATGCAATGTTGACTCCTAAAAGTGGCCCATAGGTTATAAAATGATTATTTTGATTGATTTTTTTTTTGTGGATTCCTAAGGTTGTCATAGAAAGGTCTAACAATTTTGTGATGTTTTTGAGTGATGACAATAACGGGTAATCTAGACCTTAAGCAGAAAGGCATTTATACAAGCTAGATGCCTTGAACCAATGACTGGTTATCTGAAAAAGTGATTTTAAGAAGGTATCCTATTTTGGAGGGCAACAATTCATCTATTTTGACATGGGTTGGGGCTTGTCATGACGAGGAGACAACTAGGTTCATTTGTAATAGATTTATCAAGCAAGTGGCTTATTGCAGGTTCAAAAGGAAATTTATCTGTTTAGGCTTCCCAAGACTTTAGAGGAAGAATTGGTTTCAATTATAAGGTGTCAATGGTTTACTCCTGGTTCGACTTTGGGAGCTTGTGGCTATGATGGGATTTATAGGTTACCATAGATGACAAAGATTTATGGTTCATTTCAAGTGGCCCAATATTTCCTTTTGTGCTATTGGCCCGATTGGATTGCTTAGGTGGTTAATAAGGTATTTAGGCTTTGGACTTCTTTTAGGATTTGGTTTTGGTTTTGTCAAGAGGTCTAAACAAATGGGTTGGTAGGTATTGGGATTCAGTTAATCTTGGCTCTAGTTTTGGTCTAGGTATAAGAGAGTTTTGGTTACAAGGATAAATGACTTGAATAAGTTTGGAAGGTTTACTTGGATTTTGAAGATCAAGCTTTCTTTGAGTAGATGAGAGGGGTATGCCTTGATTTTAGTTCATAGTGGGACCCTTCAAATGGCTTGGTTTTATCAAGGAGTTGAAGCTTTGGAAATGGGAGGTAGGCTTCCTTCATTGGCTTGGAATTTGAAGTTGGGATTTTTAGAAAGTGTACATGGTTTTCATTTTGCCAAGAAAAAGGGGATTCAAAGTGGGTTGTGGGCTTCCAATGCATGGCTTGGGTGATGCAAATTTTTAAGAGTTTTGATTTCTGCCAAAGGCTTCAGCTTTGTGGTTGTTCTTTTTTTTTTTTTTTTTTTTTGCAATACTTCATAAAAAAAAAAAAAAAAAAAAAAAGGAAAGAATGCATTATCTAGGCTAGGAAGACTCTTACAAATCATGCTTTTTAGATTCAGTTGGATTGCTATAGAGGTCGAGATGAACTTTTAGGAATGAGGGAGAGCCATATGATTTGGGCCTTTTGGTGACTTAAGCATTTTGATGGGAAACACGACTTAGAGATCTTACCCTTGACAAGATGTGGTGGACTGATCAAAGATTGCTTGAAAAAATGTGAATGTCTTCAAATGACATACCCCTAATGATAGGTCAGGGCAATTTTATTTATGATGACTCGATATTCAACTTGAAAACTTTTTTTACCCTTTGAATGATTAAGGGAAGAAAAGGGGTAACACAAAGAATTTGATTGCCCCAAATAAATAGCGAGCTAGGCTCAGCTTAAAGAAAGATAGCCTTGATGTGCACAATAGTTGAGTTCTAAGAGCTTTTCCATCTTAAGGTGTAATGCATGCAAAAAAAAAAAAAATATTATTTTTAATTTTTCTTTTTTATTTTTTTATGATGTGTCATTTAAGTTGGATTCAAAAAAATAATACATACGAGATATACTATGAAGAATCTAAACTTTTATTAAGATAAATTGAAAAAGTCATTACAGACTTAAAAGTAAAGAAACATGTGACAAACTCTGACTCTAACTTTGGATAACTAGGGACTGAAAAGAAAAGAAACAAGTATGAGACTTAATAGACTCAAATTAAGAGAAAGATTCAATAGCCTCAAAAGATTCAAACTTGGACCTTAAATGACTCAAACTTAGGATTAACTGGACTCAACTTGATTGTATGACTCGAATAAAGGCTTGTCAACTAGGCTAATACTCTCCTCAAAGTGCTAATCATTGGGTAGGTTAGATGATTTTGTCAAAGTGTGTTCCTATTTGAGATTGATAATGTCCCTAAGGTCGATGGGTACAATAGATACTAATTTTGAAGAGAGGATATTTTCATCATTAATGAGGTCTTAGATTCGATGTCTTAGGCTCTTGCACATGTCTATTTCATACCCAACTCTTTAGTGGTATTCATGGTACTAACTAGGCCTATAGTTATTGGATGGATGACTGCAACGTGCTTTTAGCTCTAGAGGCTTAACTAGGTCAGCTTCAAGGGCCATCTTATAAACCACACTTAATAGAATTCCCAAATTAGTGAACTTTCTTCTCTCTAGTTTATAGGGTCACTAGTTGGTGATGGTAGCTACCTCTTTTCCTTTTTGCTTGGTAGAGATAATTGAGGTGGTAGCATAAAGATTACTATTCTTGCATCTTTTCTCAACTATGTGAGCTTGCGAGAGCATAATGGTGTTGCACTTCAATGGTAGTTTGATGGGCCCTTTGATGTCTAGTTGACTAGAGGTTTCCATTTTTTGAAAAGGATTCAAGGAAGTAGGAAGGTTAACTTTAGTGTTTGGTGACAAGAGACTTTTGGGAACTCCTCCACTATGGGTCAGATTAATAACAGGAGTTAGGTTGGCATTAGTGTTTGAGATTAGCCGTGCAACATTTTTAAATACTTCTTTATCATAGGCAATGCCAATGATAGGAATTGGTATGGTTGCAGCAACAGGACCAAAGGTGGTGTTGGTTGAAAAAAGAGAGTTGTCGGACTGATTGACCATAGAAAGAGCTACAATGTTAGTTAGATCAAGACAGGGTGCAGTGGAACTTAAGTTAATTGGATTGGACTTAGATTGGTTAGCAAAATAGGGAGCTATGATATTGGGTAGACTAATATAGGAATCACGAGGTATGATTGAGGGATTTAAATTCATGGACTACCTTTGTGAACATAAGGCTTTGGTGAGTTAGGCCAATGCTTTGTTGAAGCTAACTTGTTGAGCAGTTAGGGCTTTGTTAAATTTGGTTTGTTGGGTTGCTAAAGAATTGTTGAAATTACTTGTTGAGCATCAAGGGTAGAGGTGAGTATGGCTTGAAAATTTTCCACTTGCCTTTTGAGGATGTTAGTGAAAAATGCGTTCATAGGATCTTGGTTGAAAGAATGGGCCATCGGTACCTTCAAGGAAAAAAAAAAAAAAGGATAAATGTATGAAAAAGTGATGAAAGGATGGGTTATTATGCAAATTTTAAGGAAAAAAACTTCTTAAGGCATTTTGGCCATATATTTTGGGTTTTTAGGGGCAATGATTGTTCATTAGGCCAAAGGTATTGGGTTTGAGAATTGGATCTTAGTTAAAAGGTTTTGTGCTTAAGGATTAAGTATTATGTTGGAGACCAAAAAGTATTTGGGCTTAAGGATTAAGTTTTTATGTAGGGGGCTAAAGGTTTTAGGCTTAAGGATGATGGTGGGCCAAATGTCTTGAGTTTAAAAGAGGTGAGGTGTGAAAGGATAAGGTGCTAAAAATTTTAGGCTTGAGGAAGGTAATGGGCCAAAAATCTTCTCTTAGAAGAGGTGAGGTGCAAAAGATTCTGGGCTTAAAGGATATGAGATGCTAATGTTTTTAGGCTTGAGAGAGGTAATGAGCCAAAGTTTTAGGCAAAAAATGTATGAGGATTGAAGGTTAATGCTCGACTTTGTTTAAGGCATAACCTAAACTTAGGGTTCTTGGTCTTATAATATGTATGTATGGTCATGTTATGATGCATGCCAAAAAGGTTTCATGAATGTATGTACAAGGGTCTTGATTATTATGGCACATGAAACCTAGAGTCAAAGGCTAAAGCAACTATATGTATAAGGGTGAAAAGGTAGCTCGGTTTAGGGTCCTTGTCCCACTAGAGCATTGATATATCTAATTACATGTGAAGCAAGGAAACTTGGGGTGGTCAAATAGTACTAATTGCTTATTACACTACCAAAATGATAAGATATTCATCACAAGGTAGAATGCTTTTGCAATCTCTTAACATACTCAAAGAGAGTTGACAAGTCAATACTACTCACCATCTAAAAGTTTTCCTAAAACTAAGCTTAGGCAATGAGCCTTTACTATACAAAGTGATGCATGAAAGTCAAATTATACTTAATGAGCCAAATGAAGATTATTTTTGAAAAATTTTCCTAAACCAAATAGTAATCCTCTTATTTGCTTTCATCCTCCAGCAAAGTCACCAACTGTAAGACCTTGCCCGATCACCCCTCCTCGCTCGGGAGATTACTTTAGGGAAAGGCAAGTGCTTTTTAAGGAGGTTGTGAAACGAGTTTTGGTACTCATGATTGGAATGGCTATAGTTCAAAAAATTGATTTGTGATTTTTTGAAAATAGGATTTCGAGAGTCGCCTCCTTAATTTATATTTTAATGGAAAAATTAAGGAAAAACTCAATTTATTGACTCCAATTCATTAATTTTACAATTAATTTACCCAAGGATAAAATTCACTAGTTTTCAAAGCAAGTTGAGCTCGAGAATTAGGTTTTTAGTTAAATAATCTAAATTTAATTCTTAAGTTTAATTTAATTTTGAAAATTAATTTCATGGATGACAAACATTAAATGACAA
>CANTUT010000907.1:32500-117500 GCA_947687605.1 Reutealis trisperma
TCCCTAGTTACATTAGCTTGAGCTAAGAAACTCTATTCATCAGAGTTAGATGAAAAATTTAAAAGACACGTGTCATTTTATCCTTAATTTGTTTTATCCCTAGTCACTTTAATCTTGGCCGTTTTATCTCAAGTCATTTTATCTATAGTCATTTTGTCCTAGTCATTTTCAATTAAACTGCATCAACACCCAAGTAATTTTTTTCCTAGTCATTTTATACGTAACCTTTTTATACTTGGTCATATCAACTTGAGCTGAGAAGTTCTCTTCTTTAAATTCAAACAAAAATTCTGAGAGATGTGTAATTTTATAATTAACCATTTTATTCCTAATCATTCTATCCTTAGCCATTTTATCCAATGTCCTTTTATTCCTATTCAATTTGTCCTTAGTCATGTTTACTTAAACCACACTAACACTAAAGTCATTTTATTACTAGTTATTATATCTTTAACTATTTTATCTCTAGTCACACTATAAAATGAGCTAAAGAGTCAGAGTCAAATAAAAATTTCATTTTATCCCTAGCCATTTTATCATAACCATTTTATCCATAGTCATTTCTTCCTTAGCCATTTTATTTCAAATCATTTTGTCCCTTGTTTAGTTCATAGATTTGAAAAATGATTGTTACATCCATTATGTAACGTAAATTTAGCCTTCTGTTACTATTACATCCATTAAAAAACTAGCAAAAAAATACTGGTATAATGGCCGTTATTTTAATGTTGCCACATTTTCTGCCATAGCAAGAGAGATTCTGCAAAGTTTACATGAATTTTTTACCATGCCTAAGAACTAGCATCCATAATGCATGTGAAATCTATAGAAAATCCATTTCAAATTAAAATTTTCTTGGCCTTATCAAGAAAAAAGAAATTCAGACCATCAAATTCCTTATCGATCAATTTGTACACTTAGCCAAAATCCTTAAAAGAACTTGTAAACAGTCAATTTTGCACCCTTCATGATCTGGCCACAACTTGACACCTGCTAAATTTAATGCATTATACAAAGCTGGTATGGTGGTCCCGCTAGTTGGTTAATGGGCAGGAGGTCAAGGGGACAGTGCCCTGAAGAAAAAATAGATTTTCATGCATAATATTACATGGATTGATCTTTTCTCGACTCTGACGGAACTCTCAGTACCAGACAATATTAACTTTGAGCCCACCAACATTGATTGGTATATTTTCTAAAGTCTAAAATCCACGAAAACAAACCTGAAAATCTTAAAAACCAAAAAAGCTTGCCCTCCAACTATCCACCTCCATACAAGCCTAGCGAATTCGCCTGGTGGTCCCCCCTGCTACCCTAAAATTCTGATTTTGCCCCTCTTTTTAACCCTTTTTTGGTCTTTTAACCTTACATCTTTTGCCCATGAACACTTATTCATTCCTACCATTTTCTTCACTCTTTTAATTAGTATTGATTGGCTATCTACTAATTATGTCTCTTTCTCTCCAATCAATCTCATATTTAATTAATTAGTTAATCATTTTAGTTAATTAATCCACCCCCAACCAAGTTAATAATCTTTTTAATTAACTAATATTTTTTAATCACATCCCTTAATTAATTAATTAGTCATTTTTTCTTAAAAATCAAACCATCCTATTAATTAATTAATCTTTTTAATTAATAATTAATCTACCCATTACAATTAATTAATTAATCTTCTTAATTAATTAATCAAGCAATCCAACTCTCCGCTCTCATCCACTCCCTTAAGTAGGATCTTCACTTCCCGATACTAATAAAAAGGAACTATAGTCTAGTAAAACTCTCCATCCCTCTCACCCACCAAGATCAAAGGTATAATACTTTCCCTCACTCGTACAACCCCCAAATTAATTAACCTAATCAATCCTTAAACCCTCTACCTAATCGTGCAATGAAATATGTGGATTTTGATCCCTATTCAGTGGGATACGTAGGGATATTTGGAATCTAAATCCAAATCTCAAATTAATTCCTTTTCCTTTTTTGCTTTTTAAATGTAATTATTAATATTCATGTTTTTGCTTCATAAGGGAATTTATAGCCTTCCTAGAACTCATAGGGGCTAGAGAAAATATCCTATCATTTAATTTATATAATTAATTAATTATCTTAGAGTTAAGGAGCAATTATGTAGTTCTCCTAGTATCCATAAGAACTAGAAAAAACACTCACCTTAACTTATAGATGTTTTATTTTACTTGCTTTCTTAATTTCCTCATGCATCCATACTTATGCCATGATCATGCATTTTAATTGTCATACATGAAATCAATTTTTAAGCCAACTTAAACTTAGGCGTCAAATTTAGATTATTTAAAGCAAAAAATCTAGTTCTTGAATCCTCTTTAGTTTCAAGCCAACCTCTTGAAGAAAGGACCCATAGAGCCCAAGGCACCCAAACTTTTCCTCAAACCCATCCTTCTCCTTCCAAGATTAATAAGATGTTTAGGAAGATCATGAGAAAGCTCAATCTTTTGGAGCATACTCATCATGATATATATGATATTCAAGAGAAGCTAGGGCTTTCTCATTGCAACTTGGATGAATAGGAAGCTAGTGAGGAAGAAGAAGAGGAAGTTCAAGATGAATAAGGAGATGAATATTAATTTGGGGCTTTAGGAATTTCTTCTTTTATTTTTTTTTTCATTTTTTTCTTCTTTTCATATTGTTATGCATTCATATTTTGGTAGCTTACTTGCAAAATTGATTATCTTTGTAATCAATTTCTTTAATGAATGCAATTTTCTTATATTTATTAAATTTTAATTTTCTACTTGATTTCTTGTTAAATTTTTTGTTTAATTTGATAATTGCTTCTTTACTCGATTTATTTCATTTATTGTTGCTCTTTTCCTCAAATATAACTATGATTCCTTTATCTTTCAAATCCCTCTTTTTAATCTTGCCAAAGGGGAGAAATTGTATGAATTTGAATTAGTTTGATTAACTTTTTGTCAAAGGGGGAGAAAGACAAGCTTGCTTTTACTTAGGTGGGGAAATTTTACAAAATCATTTTTAGTTCTAAGGACCATTGATTGAGGGGGAGCTTTTTAACTTGTAAATTTCGCTTAATTATTTTTCAAATTCAGTTTAGTCATCAAAATCAAAAAGAGGGAGATTGTTGATCTATGTTGATTTACAACTTAGTTAATCTCTATTTTGATCTTGACAATCAAATGGAAGTGCTCTAATGTTTGCATTTAGTGTATATTTTACAGCAAAAAAACTTAGAAAATGTTAAAAAATCAAGATATTGAAAATTCCCTAAGTATAGGAAGTGGACCTGTAAATCGTACTAGCAACTAGATAAAGCACCCACAATCAATATATTGCAATCGCTACCCACTACAAGAAAAACGTGAATTACCGACAAAAAATACCGACTAAACAATATTAGTTGGCAAAATTTTAATATTTACCGACGGAATACCGACTAAATACAGAAATTACTTTAATTTTTCAATTACCAACTCTTTACCGACTAATTACTGACTATAATTTACCGACAGAAATATTCAGTCGCTAAATAAAGCGCCAAAAGCTGGGGCCATATATTACCGACTGAATATCAACTATACTTCTGTCGCTAACCTAATAAATAATTTGTATGAACAATAATTCCATGCTCAAGTATTATCGACTAAATATTTAGTCAGTAATATTTATTTACCGACCGAATATCATGTCGGTAAATAAATTTAAAAAACTAAAGAAAAAATAGCAAAGTTAATTCATTTTACCGACTAAAACATGTAGCCGATAAATACCGACTAAAATTTTTAGTCGGCAAATACCGACTAAATTATTTTCGGTCGGTAAGCAAATAAAAAAACCAGATATATGAGTTATGTTGATTCAGTTTACCGACTAAAATTCGTTAAATACCGACTAAAGTTTATAGTTGGTAAATACCGACTAATGGTATTCAGTCGGTAAGCAAAAACAGATATATGCATTATGTTGAGTTTTTTTACAAACTAAAATGTGTAGTCAGTTAATACCGACTAATTGCCTTCGGTCAGTAAGCAAATAAAGGGTATATGGATGGCATTCTGCTTAATTTTACCGATTACATATGTAGTCGGTAAATACCGTCTATCCGTGCAGTTGGTAAATACCGACTGCAATTCGGTTGGTAAATAAATTTGAGAATAATTGGTTTTCCATCTTATTGACTGATTATGTTGTTGGTAATTACCGACTATATATACCGTTGGTAAGTTAATTTTTAGTACTAATATTGTTTGTAAATACTGACCACTATATTAGTTGGTAAATTAAAAATAGTTCCATACTCTATTCTACTTAGTGATATTTTGTTGGTAAATACCAACAAAATATGCAGTCGGTATTTACCAGCCCTGCTCTAGTTTTACCGACTAAATATTTTGTTGGTAAATACTGACAAAATATTCAGTCGATAATTACATAATCCATTGTTGCCTAAACAAAAGTGGAGGGAAATTTTTCCTCCATATTTTTAGCAATACATATTTATATATATTCTTTATGAATATGACAACATAATAACCAATTATTTAATATATAATATACAATATATTAAGATAATTATATTGAATGAAATATTTAATATAATATGTAAATGTATAAATAAATATTTAAAATAGTTATAATAATTAACGATTAAAAATTTAATGAAATATTTAAAATGATTTATAAAATAATTCAATATAATAATTTCAAATATTGACTAAAATAAAATTAATAATTTTAAAATATATGAAAGTGTAACTAATAATCATTTAATTTTAACTAATAATCATTTTAATCACTTTATCATAGGTACCCGGCAAGTATGATATATAAGTAGGAAAAAAGATGTCTAATCAAACAGTTGATGTACAATATATTACAGGCAATATTTTAGAAAGTTAATAGTAATAATTAAATAATAGAGAGACCTTACAATATAGCTAATTATTGCAGTGTATTCATAATTAAATAACTAAAATAGCAATTTATTATTTCATTTTTCTAAAAATTTATAATTGAAAATTAAAAATCCAAAAAATAATAAGATAGTGACATAGCAGAGCGATCGATTTTAAAGAAAACTTAATTATAATCTGTTAATTTACGCACGAATACCGAAAGTCATCTATCAAAACTTATTGATTCTAGGAATTTGATGAATTAGGCCTATAAAATAAAATAATTTTTTTAATAATATATTTTTAGACAGAGAAAATATTTAGAAGTTTTTAAACCTTCTCGAATATTTGATCTCTGAAAAGTATTTATAGATTTCACTGCTCACATCATTTTGCTTCTTCTTTTTCTTATATATATATTTTTATTATCATATATAAAGGGCTATATTCTATGTCAGATATCTTGTATTAGCCAAAAATATTTTTTACTTAATATTTTTTTTTAGGATTGAGTATTATTACAAGTGAGTTTTCACACACCGAATTAAATTTACTTTTTTAATTAGATCAAATAAAACTAATATGCAACCTAAAATTAGTTATTATTATATTTTTATAATAATAATTTATTTATATTTTTATTGTCATAATAATATTAATAATTCATTTGAAACTTATGGAATAATAATTTTTTAGCCTTTCTATACCCCAACCTTATTTAAAGAGATTGATTTCGTAGTTTACAGTACTGTGATATCAAAATGCTTAAAAAAGCTGGGAGCATTATTCTCTTTCAAAAAGTTTTGGTATCGTTATTTTGAATTTTTTGTGCCTAGATCTCATTTAAATAGATTGGTTAATAAACGGCCTCAGCCTTTTCTAATATTATTATAGTATGAATTAATAATTTTAAAATAACAATAATTAAATAATATTTTAATTATAAAACACATAATTACAATATAAATATAATACAGATTGATGAATTTAATAACATAAAAAAATATAAAATATTATATTAAAAAATTTAAATATTTTGAACAAGATACTAAATTATTAATAAGATAATAACTAACATAATATCTAATAGATATATAATAAATAACTAAAAAATGTACAAAAATAATTCAAATATATTTAATATTAAAATATAATTAATAAAATACCGACAATTTAAATGGTCGGTAAACAGTAAATATATAAACCCTCCACATTTGTTCTTCTCTCTTCCCTCGTGTTTTTTTCTCCTCCCTTGGCTTGTTCTCTTTCATCTTCTGCTCCCATTTCATCATCTGCTTTTGTTTTTCTTTTTTTTTTTTTTAACCTATCTATATTTGGTTTTGTTGCCGGATTTTCTCCCATCACCAGTGACCTCTGTTTGAGATTTTTTTTTTTAAAGATTTTCTGCTTTGTTGCCATCAGCGATGGGTCTTGGGTACTCGATTTCCTACAGATTTAGTTCGTGTTTGCCTCAAGGTAATTGTTTACTTTCACTTTCTTTTCTTAATTTCGAGTATTGATTTTTATATGATTTTGTGTAATGGTTTGTCCATTTTCTTGTCTGTAAGGATTTGTCCATCAAAAGAAATTTGAAAATTGCACATTTGCCTAAATGTCCTTTCTGGTTGATTGATAATAATAAATATTATTTTTGCTCCCTTTTTCCACTCTATGCGTGTAATAAATTTGGAGCTATTTTGCACATTCATTGCGACTAGTCAATCTTAGAGCTTTATATTCATGGGGGCCATTTCTTCCTTTTCCTGCAACTAAATATTTGTATTTGAGAACATCAAAGTTGCAATGATGTAAAGCCTTGATAGTATTTGTATTATGTTAATAGTAATGTGCTAATTTCAGTTGGGTTTTGTCTAGGCTATCCATGAGTTCTAACCTTCCCCTGCACAGTATGTCTGAATTTTAGATGATGTTAATTTTTAATGACTAATTTTTAATTTCAGATGATGTTAATAGGAATGACTAATTTTTAATTCTCTTAATGGGTACAAGAGGATTTTAATTCTTGGAATTTCTGGAAATTGCCACCACCTGATATTGATCATTGAAGGTGTCAACTGGATTTTTTTGCTCAACTATCACTGAATCCAGAGACTGGTGGGATTTGGCCTTGTTATTCTGGGAACTATTTAGGTAATTCATTATATTCTTTACCTAATTTCACCAGAATCCTGATAAATTTTTAGATATCATTTGATTTATTATTTCTAAGTTAGGATTTATCATATCAAAAGTTATACTTCACATTGATAGTTATTAGTACTGGCTTTTCAAAGAGAGATAGAGAGAGAGTGCTATTAGTACTAATTTCATTTTAAAAGAGTACAGACAACAAAAATTTGAAAATTTGTATGAAAATGGTCTTTAAACAATGTATCAAATTATTTATTGGATTCTCATGACAGTTAATGGAGTTGCTTTCTCACTACGACTAGTACTGATTAAATAATAGTGGTCTATATTTATATTGTGCTGGAAAAATACAAAACTTTTCAACAAAATATGAAGATTATAAAGCAGTTTAAAAGATCCAAAAAGTGGGGAACAGTTTAAAAGCATCAGTCCTATAAATAAATAAATAAATAAATCACAAAAAGGAATAAGAATATGCAGGTAAACTCCAAAATTATGTAGTGTATAGTAGTTCTTTACCTGCATAGGAATGTCCACTAGATACAAACCTTCCCTTCTTTAGGCCTGCAGCAACATAATGATATGCCAAAATGTCTTGTTCAAACATTTATAGGAGTCCCATCTTTAAACATCCAGTGGCATGACCTCTTCTTCTGTAACTTGAAACAACTGAACGCTGATTAGACATGCATTTTCAGTTGATCAGGACATGCATTTTCAGTTGATGAAGACATGCATTTTCGGTTGATCAGCCTCTTACAAGTTGCCATAATGCTTACTGCTGAAACTGCACTTTCCTAGCCTTTAAAATACCAAGCTGCAATATTGACATACTAAAAATAAGAGTGAATGGTTTCATTAATACCAAAGATATATTTTCTGTAAATATAAGAAAACCTCATTTGCTAACTCATTAGATATTTTTGCATATCCACATGACAGAAACGATTTCTGCATATGTAGACTAGACTTTGATTCTAACATTAGTTAATGGAAAAATCAATTAACATGTTCCATAATTCTAAATATCAATTTTGAAAATGTTAGATAAAAAGAGGGATGATATGACTATAAATGCATATTTTCTTTTGTAATAAACTTAAACTCGATTCTCCTTTTCATACTAAAAAAAACCTTTGAAAATGGTCGGTTAATAATGAGGTCCTAGTCCTCTTTCTAGCCAATCAACTTTTCCTTTTTTTTTTTTAAATGTTCTGAAAATGGGACCAAATTAGTTAGTTAGGCAAGTCTAATTAGAAAAACAGATTGGGGTTTTAATTTAAGGTCTATTTCAAATTCAATAATTTCTTTTTATATTTTTTTAACATCTAAATAAAATTATATTTTACTTAAGAAATTTTATTTTATATTAAATTTTGTTGAATGAATTTTTTTTTACTAGTTTAAATCAAGTGACTGATTAACCAGTCCATCTTTTTTTTAAAATAAAATTTTTACTCATGAGAGACTAGATTGAGAAAAGATTTTTGAAAATTTTATTTCATGTTTTAATAATAATAAAAAAATCAGTTGATTAACTTTGGTGAATTAACTTTTTAATTGAAAATATGTAATTATTAATTTAGAGAATTTTTGCTTCACCATGTTTAGACAACTATTAATTTTTGTTGTTGACTAACGAAGGAAATTATAATAATAAATGGATAACAAATAAAAATTTAGAGAATTTACGTGCATCCTTAGATATTTAGTTTTTTTTTTCTTTTTTAACTTTGGTGCATCCCTAGGTAAACACAAGAATAAAAAATGAGAGTTGATGGTCAATGGATGTACAAGAGGCTTAATGCTGATGGCACCATTAACAATGAGTTTGTTGATGGTGTTGAAACCTTTGTTGCTTTTGCTTGTAATCATTCAAGTATACGAGATGTGACTGAGATAAGGTGTCTTTGGAAGAAGTGTCACAATCGAAAATACCAAATGCTTGAAGATGTGAGATTGCACCTTTTCAGAAAAGGATTTGTTCCGGATTACTATGAATGGAATCGATGTGGAGAACCATATATGAGTGCAGAATCTGAGAATTTTGAACGCTTTGCATCTGCAGATGTGGATACACAAACACCAAATACATACCGACAGATGATTCTTGATGTAGCTGGGGCTGATTTTTATACAGAATACATGGATGAAGAACCTAATCCAGCTGCACAAAAATTCTTCGATATGCTTAATGCAGTCGACGAACAATTATGGGATGGGTGTAATAAGCATTCCCAAATGTCGGCTGTGGCACGATTGTTGCATATGAAGTCAGAACACCATTTTTCAGAGGGATGTTATGATGATTTCACACAATTTTTACAAGAGGTTTTACCTAAGAATAATAAAATGGTGGATAATTTTTACAAGACCAAGAAATTAGTTCAAAGCCTTGGTCTTCCGGTTGAAAAGATAGACTGTTGCAAGAATAGATGTATGATATACTGGGGTGCTGATGATAACTTGACAAGATGTAAGTTTTGTAATAAGTGTCGATTTAAGAAGAAAAGGGGACTAGGGGAACGTGGTAAAAATATAGCAAACAAGGTTATATATTTTTTTCCTCTAACTCCTAGGTTGCAACGACTTTATGCTTTAGAAACAATAGCCTCGTATATGCGATGGCATGATGAGCATTTGCATGAAGAAGGGAGAATGTGTCATCCATCTGATTCTGAGGCATGGAAGTATTTTAGTCACACACATCCTTCATTTGCCTTTGAGAGCCGTAATGTGAGGTTGGGCTTGTGTACTAATGGTTTTCAACCGTTTGGTTAATCTGGACAATAATATTCTTCATGGCTAGTTATAGTTACCCTATACAATTTGCCCCCATGGATGTGTATGAAAGAGACATACATGTTCTTATCTATAATTATTCCTGGGCCTAACAACCCAAAAAACCACATAGATGTTTTCCTTTAACCATTGATTGAAGAGTTGAAACATCTTTGGGATGTAGGTGCACAAACATATGATGTATCAAGGAAACAAAATTTCCAAATGAGAGTTGCTCTCATGTGGACTATTAGTGATTTTCCTGCTAATGCAATGCTTTCAGGTTGGAGCACAGCTGGGAAACTAGCTTGTCCTTATTGTATGGAACATTCACAAGCATTTACACTAACCCATGGTCAAAAGACGATTTGGTTTGATAATCACTGTAAATTTCTTCCTGAGGATCATCCTTTTAGACGTAACAAAAATTGGTTCTTGAAAAATAGAATGGAGAATTCACAAGCACCACCCATTAAGAATGGTCATCAAATTTTACAGGAATCAAATGAATTAGGATTGAGGAAAGTGATTGAACTCAATGCTGAAGAGATTAATGGTCCGATTTGTAAGAACTGTGGCTGGAAGAAAAGAAGTATATTATGGGATCTACCAAACTAGAGTTCAAACCTCATTAGACATAATTTAGATGTGATGCATATTGAGAAGAATGTATTTGAAAATGTTTTTAATACTATAGTTAATATCGAGGGGAAAACTAAAGATAATGAGAAGGCAAGGGAAGACATGAAGAAGTTGTGCGGAAGGCCTGAGTTAGAAAAAAATGAAGCTACAGGGAAATATCCAAAAGCATGCTACACATTAGATAAACCTAGGAAACAAGTTTTGTTTAAATAGGTTAAAAATCTTAAATTTCCCGATGGTTACGCTTCCAATATGGGGCAGTGTGTAGACATGAGAAAATTAAAGATGTTTGGGATGAAGAGCCACGATTGCCATGTGTTTATGCAGAGGTTAATTCCCAAAGCATTTTGTGAGCTCTTGCCTGCAAATGTGTGGTTAGCTCTCATCGAGTTAAGCCTTTTTTTCAAAGATTTATCTTCAACCACAATTACAGTGGGGGATATGGAGAGGCTTGAAAGAGATATTCCAATTATTATTTGTAAATTAAAGCGTATTTTCCCTCCTAGTTTTTTTGACTCAATGGAACATCTTCCGGTACACTTGCCTTATGAGGCTAAAATTGCTGGTCCGGTTCATTATCGCTAGATGTATCCTTTTGAAAGGTAAAATAATTAGACTCAAGATGAATATTTCTTTATTTAAAATTGATTACTTATATAAGCTTATTCATACATCTTCATATAGATTTCTTCATCACTTGAAAAAGAATGTAACTAATAAAGCAAAGGTGGAAGGTTCAATTTGTAATGCATATTTAGTGGAAGAAGCGTCAAATTTTTGTTCATATTATTTTGAGCCCTATGTTTACACAAGACTGCGAAAAGTGCCTCGAAATGATGATGGTGGGGATGTTGAAGAGATAAAAGGGAATCTTTCAATATTTAAACATCCTGGTCGAGCATATGGATGATAAAAAAAAAAGGAGATTGTTTGACACTGAATACAAAGCAGCGCGTAATTATATTCTGTTGAATTGTGAGGAGGTCAATCCATATGTTGTGTAAGTGTGTTGAAAAGTAAAACAATTTCAATTTTCCTTAAAAAATTTATCTAAAATATTTATTGTCTTGTTTTCAAATAGACTGTACATTGATGAAGTGAAAAAAGCATCACCTTACATCACTGATGCTAAGCTTGATCATATGATTGATGACCATTTTGCCATCTGGTTTGAGAAATATGTAAGTAATAAAGCATATATATGTACTAAACTTTTGTTTTCATAATAGGCATATGATAACGTACTAAACTTTTGTTTTCATAATAGGCACGTGATAACTTCATTGACAATGAGTTGATCAAGGATCTTGCAAAAGGCCCATTACATACTTTGGAATTATTTCCTATGTATTTCGTCAATGGTTTTAAATTTCATACAGAATCACATGGTTCGATTAGGTCCACTTCAAATAGCGGAATTTGTATTAAGGGCACAAATTACAGCGAGTCTGAGAGTGATTACTACAGACGCTTAATAGAGATTCTGCAGTTGGAATATCCAAGGCTTCCAATTAAGCGCACTGTTCTATTCAAGTGTGACTGGTTTGATCCTACTAATAATGTTAGGATCAAGGTTCATAAACAATACCCTTTAGTGGATGTCAATCACAGGCACAAACTAAACAAGTATGATCCGTTTATTCTTGCAATGCAAGCAACACAGGTATATTATGTTCCTTATCCTAGCTTTAGAAGAGATAAGTGTGACTGGTGGGTGGTTTGCAAAGTTAAAGCTAGGCATGTTATGGATGTTCCTATAACTATTGAGAAAATAGTAGATGCTACCACAGCATTCCAATAAGATGAGCTCGTCAGTTTGCAGCTTACTGAAACATCTATAAGCATCGATGAATCTAGTTCATTGCATGATATAGATGGAGTACTTATTGATTTAGGAGATGACGAAGCTGAGCTTTTAGATGATCCTATACTACAGACAGAATCAGAAGTGTCAGATGAATATGAAAGTGAAGATGAATTTGAGGAAGATAGTGATAGTGATTAGTTTGGACAATATTTAATTTGTATTTAATTTATTGCATTTGATGGATCATTTAGATTTTAATAGTGATGAATGAATGTTTGGTTATTATTTATTTTAATGATTTCGTTCATTATTATGTGCTTTTATTTAATAAATAGTGCTATTTTATTATTTTGCTTATATATTAATGATCTAACTATTTATGATTGCATTTCTTGTAGGTTGATTGTTGAGATGGGTAAAAAGCTGGACCCCAACAAGAGACAATTGGTTAGGAATAATTCAGTAGAATCCTGACCTTCTGGTGGGTCTACACATTCAAATTCACATACACATCCTTCATAGTCAGTGCCACCTTAACCTGCTACTGCCATAATCCTATCACCTGTACCACCTTCACCTCAACTTGCTATTGCCACAATCCTATCGTCGGTACCACCTCCACCTCAACCACTGCCTCAACCTGCTATTGCTATGATCCTATCACCGGTGCCTCCTCCACCTCAACCATCACCTCAACTTGCTACTGCCACGACATCATCATCGGTGCCTCCTCCACCTCAACTTGCTACTACCACGACACAATTATTGGTATCACCACCTCAACAAATACCTCAACCTACTACTACGATAACACAGTCCTCACCATTATCACTATCGACATCGCCATCTCCATCTGCTTCATATACGACTCCTCAATCACAATCTCAACCTTCACATATAGATGGACAGTCGGTAGGACTAACAGCAGGTGCTTTTATTACTCATTCTAGCTCTACTTCTACACAAGGCCGATTACGTGTCACCTTACGCGGTGAAAAGTAAGTAATATACATTAATTTTAACAAGTAATTATTAATTGCTATTGGTTTATATTATATATTAAATAAATTACTTCACTTTATTAGGCTTGATGATTTCTTTGTGTGATGCGATGATGTGGGATTATGGTGATGTGTGGTTGTGGTGATGTGTGATTGTGGTGATATGTGATTGAGTTGATGTGATAATTGAAGTGTTTAATAGGAAATTGAACCATTTTATGGGGGGAATATGTTGATTTTACAGGGGAGACTCTGCTGAATTTTTAGTAAAATGCTTGGTTTGATTTACAAGTGTGTTTGATTACTAATTTGTAACATTTCTTTTATTACTTACTAATGTATGCAACTTTATCTATGTAAAAATTACATGTTAGTATGTTCTTATAAGTAATTTAATCGGTTTTAAGTTTGGAGCCTTCTAGGACATGCTCACGAAAAATTAGAAAGATTTTTGAGGAGGGTGTCGATGAAGAGGGGGTGAAAGCTGTCTAATGGAAAACTGTTAGTGAGTTAAAGAAGAAATTTTTTTATTTCATACAAATTATTTATGTTAGATTGAATAATTTAACAAATTTCATTATTCATATATTTTGGGTAGAAAGCATGCATCTGAGATCAAGCATTAGATGTACTAATCCATGTAGCATGGAAGATGAAAGCTGTAGTTCGATATAAGGAAATGATGTGTGAGATCAAAAAAGCTGGGAAGAAGCCAAAATTTGTAAATGAAGAAGTGTGGGATAGATGGCAGGGCCACTGGAATAAACCAGAAGTGAAAAAACAGTCTGAGCAATATTCAAAAAATAGAATGTCACAGTCCAGTGATGGATCCGGACCATCAACTCACACCGGAGGCACTGCTACCCATTATGAGTATGGGAAACGACTTGTAATTGTTTATTAAATTTTATTTTAGTAATATATATATATATATATATATATATATTATATATATATATATATATATATATATATATATATATATATATATATATATATATATATATATATATATATATATATATATATATTATCTTTTTTTTTTCATATATGGTAATATGCAATTTTATTTTTCTTTTTTTTATTATTTGAAATTACTTTTTTAATGATTTGAATTGTCCTTATTTTTTTAGGCTGAAAAACTAGGCCGACAACCCATTGCTACAGAGTTATTTGTTCGCACTCATACAAAGAAAGGGATGGTCAGACTTTTATCGACTGGAGGTCAAAAGCTGTTCATGTACGTCAACTTAATTACTTTAAATAATATCTATATTACACTTTTTATCTATTTGTATTGATATTATCCTTTATATATATATATTTTTAAGGATGCTATTGAGACCAAATGAGAACAAATGACCCAGTCAAATGAGACCATAGTTGAAAATAGATTGTATTTGGATGTAGTTGGTGGACGAAAAAGAAATCGAATTTATGGTCTTGGATCTCAGGGGTCAGAATATTACCCATCATCTAGTGCCTGTACTTCAAGGACAAGTCACACTTGTGAACAACATACTGCTGAAATTTAGCAACTACAGGAGCAATTTTCACAGCAGGTTCAGAGGGTTAATGAGCAAGCTCAGAGGATGACAGAGCAGGATAGGGTGATTCAAGAGTTTCGGGACCTTACACGATATTTGGCTACTTAGATGAGTACCCTAATTGCTTCTCAGTGTCCTCCAGCTCGTCCTGATTCTCAGCTTCCTCCAGATTCACATAATTCTCAGCATGATGGTGACAGAGATGATGATCATTTACCTACATAGTAGTATATCTATTTTGGACATTTTATTTTTTATTGGATTTTAATTACTATACAATTATTACTTTATTTTTATTATCTGTATGAAATTTTTATATATATCTATGAATTAGAATGCTAACTTTCATATTTATGATATCATTAGTTTTTGTGTGTGTGTGTGTCTGTATATATATATATATATGTTTTTATTATTTATATTTATTTAAAATTGGATTAATATTAGCTAAAAAGAATAATAATATTTACCAACAAATTATTGACTATATGTGAATATAATTACCGACTAAATACCGACTAAGAGGTTTTGTTAGATAATTTACCACTTGATTTTCCAACAATCTATTCCGACAAATATAATTATTGGTAAATTTACCTACTGTTTACCAACAAAAATATTTAGATAGTAAAATTTTCCTTCCAAAAATTTTTTAATTTACCGACTAAATATTAGTTGGTAAAAGTGTTTTTCTACTAATATTTTATATATTTATTGACCCAAACTTATCAATTACTGACGGAAAATATAGTCGGAAAAACATAGCGACAAAATAATTTACTAATTTACCGACTAAAATTATATTTTTACCGACTATATTTTTAGTCGGTAATTTGTTGAGCCGACTATTCTTTACAAATTTACCAACAAAAATAAAATAGTATACTGACAAAAATATCTGTCGGTATTTACCGACTATATTATATTCAGTTGGTATTTTTTTTACCGACAATGAAAATACCAACTAAATATTGTTGTCGGTATATGGTTGGAAATTTTAAATACCGACTAATTTTCTATGCTTGCCGAGAAAAAATTTAGTCGGTATTATGCGCTTTTTTTGTAGTGACCGTGATTAATTTAAAGAAAAAGGAGCATGAGATAGAGCAGAACTTGAGATTAGTGTCGCAACCGCAAAATTTGGATGCAAAACTAATGTCGCAACCACAACAAAGGAATTACGACTGTGACCATGACCTTCAATCTATAGAAAGCTGCATTAATGGCTAATAGAAGGAACTAATGATCAGATGCCACGTGTCACAAGCAGTTGCAGAAATGTGAATATCGTGATCGCAATATAGTCATAGATAGACTACTTTTTTTGCAAGCTATTTAGAACCTAGCTTTTGACCTATATCTCTATTTGTAATGGCTCTTTGGAAGATATAAGCTACAAATACCGTTTCCAAAAGTCTTAAACATAGTTGAACAACTTATCAAATTGCCAAATTCTTGCAATTTCATTTCTCAAGCCTTAAATCTTTGAAAAACATATTTTGTGTTAGTTGGTTAAATGTTAGCCATTGAAACACTTGTGTAGGTTGGGAAGTGAGCGTAGTTAAAACTCTTGTATAGGTTTGAGTGTGAGTCCTAGTAAAATACTTGGTTGGGTTTAAGTGTTAGCCTTAGTAAAATACTTGGTTAGATTTAAGAGTGAGCCTTGGGAAAACTTTTGTAAGATTTGGTGTGAGTCTAAACAGTAAGTTATAAGTCAACTTGTTAAAACTCTATTCATAGTGAAATACCCAATTGAGGATTAGGGAGTGGATATAAGATTGATTATAATCCAAACCACTATAAATTTTGGTGTTCTTTCTCTACTTCTCTGATCTCTTTCTTAATTTTTTTTTTTTATCATCCATCAATTAGTTAGATTTAAGAGTGAGCTTTGGGAAAACTCTTATAAGATTTAGTGTGAGTCTAAACAATAAGTTATAAGTCAACTTGTTAAAACTCTTTTCATAGTGAAATACCCAATTGAGGATTGGGGAGTGGATATAAGATTGATTATAATCCAAACCACTATAAATTTTGGTGTTCTTTCTCTACTTCTCTAATATCTTCTCTTATTATTATTATTTTTTTTATCATCCATCAATTCAACCCCCATTATTGATGCATCTTGAGCAACATAACAGAATAAAAAAAAAAAGAATAAGAGAATAAAAAAATACAAAAATGGAAAGAAAAAGTAAGGAAAAAATATTCATACCTTTTCTTGTTGAAGAGTTGACTGATAGAGATAGTAAAGAGAGCCCTAATAGAGATAAAAGAGGAAAAGAAAAGAAATAGCTGACAAAAAAGGAGTAGAAAACAACAGCCAACTTTGGAGAAGAAATTTTCTATTACTATTTAAAGCAATTACCCATACATTTTAAAAGATAGACTATTTTAACTTAAATAAGTGGTACTCTAATTAGATAAAACAAATAAAAGCTGTAATGTATTATATTTATACTTTAAACTTTAAATTAAAGAAATATATAAATAACTAGTTGCCTTTTTAAAAGAGATGGTTTCTAATTGGAATCACAAGAGTCAATTAGTGCCTTGCCTTTTGCTCCTAGGCGCAAAAACGAGCGCTTTTAACCTCACATTCAAGTTCACTTAAACCACATCAACACCTAAATCATTTTATTCCTAGACATTTTATCATTATCCACTTTATCCTTAGTCAAACTATAGTCATTTTATCTATAGCCATTTTGCCCTTAGTCATGCTCAATTAAATCATACCAAACCCAATTCATTTTATCCCAAGTCATTTTATTCTTCACCATTTTATCCCTAGTTAAACTAACTTAAGCTGGAAAGCTCTCTTTTTCATAGTCAGAAAAAAAAAATTCCAAGAGACACATATCATTTTATTTTTAACAAATTTATCCATAATCTTTTTATCCTTAGTCATTTATCTCACGTCATTTTATCCCAAGTCATTTTATACCTAGTTATGTTCACTTAAATCACACCAATACCCAAGTCATTTTATCCCTAATCACACTAGCTTGAGCAAAGAAGTTCTCTTCAAAAGAGTTAGACAAAAATTTTAAAAGGCACGTGCCAATTTAATCTTTTAACTGTTTTATCCATAGTCACTTCATTCTTAGCCATTTTATTCCAAGTAGCCATTTTATCCTTAGCCATTTTATTTCAAATCATTTTATCCTTAGTTATTTTATCCTTAACCATTTTATCTTTAGTCACACTAACTTGAACTAAGAAGCTCTCTTTATCATAGTAAAAAAAAAAAAAAAAGTTTCATTTTATCCCTAGTCATTTCATCCTTAAGCATTTTATGCCAAGTCAGTTTATCCGTAGCTATTATATCCCAAATCATTTTATCTGCAGTCATTTTGTCTCTAATTAAGGTTGCTCAAATCACACCAACACCCAAGTCATTTTATTTCTAGAAATTTTATCATTAGCCATTTTATCCCTAGTCAGACTACCTTGAGCTAAAAAGCACTCTTCATCAAAGTCTAGGTAAAAATTTCAAGAGATATGTGTCATTTTATCCATAGCCATTTTATCCCTAGTCATTTTATCCTAGGTCATTTTATTCCTAGTCATTTTGTCCCAAGTCATGTTCACTTAAACCATACGAATACTCAAGAGACATGTGTTATTTTATCCTTATGCATTTTATCTCAGGTCATTTATCCCTAGCTATTTTATCCTAGTCATTTTATCACTAATCATATTCACTTAGACCATACCAACACTTAAGTCATTTTATTTTTCACCATTTTATCCCTAGTCACACTAACTTGAGCTGAGAAGCTCTTTTAGAGTGATGTCATATAAAAATTTCAAGAGATAGTGTCATTTTATCCCTAATTATTTATCCTTAGTTATTTTATCGTCTCATTTTATCTCTAGTCATTTTGTTCCTAGTTATATTTACTTAAACTATACCAACACCCAAAATATTAGTTATTTTATGCTTAACCATTTTTCTCTAGTCATTTTATCCAATAAATTACTACGGATGTCACTAAATTATAAGCATTGTATTAAATTGGTTACTAACCATTTTTTCATCTCAGATGTGTCACTAATTTTTAAAATTGTATCGATATACGGTCATCTGGCCAGATGGGAGATAAATTTCGGCTAGTATGCTAACATGTCATGCTTGTCAACATATTAGATAGGTCAACATGACACATCATCATCATATCAGTGCTACATCATCTATTATTGCATCATCATTTAAATACTATAGTGGTCATTAAACTATGCAGGTTGTATCAAATTGGTCACTACCCTTTATAGTAAAAATATAAATCATTTTATAATTGATATTCGGCAGGTCAAAGCATAATTTCAATTCTTTAAAATTACGCTATTTTGATTATAGTTTTATTCTTATATATATATATATATATATATATATATATATATATATGCTTAAAAGGAAGAATAAATAAAATAATTTTATTAGTTTTTCCACACTCACAATAATGATAAATTAAATAAATAATTGTACAAACTAAATCTAGGCAAAAATAAGTAATAAAATTATTATAGGCCCATTAAAATTGATAATTATAATTAATTCATAAATAAGAAACTTAGCTACAAATTAGTCCCTAGCGTATTACACAAAAAGCCAAAAAAATTATGGAACTTTTCAATTAAGCAATCTTCCTTTTCTGTAAGATCTGTCTATCAACATGGTCCACTGTGTGATTTTTTGCAGAACTCTTTTATCACCTAAAGACTCAAATAAACCTAGATAATGAATTAGAAATTTAAACAGAAATTGAGAAATTTAATTAAAGAGTTTTAGAAACAAAAACATAATTATAGATTGGTAAATTTAGCCCTGACTAGACTGACACATTCGAATCAGATCAAATCAAAGACACTTGCCACCACAAATACTACTAATTCAACCTTTTTGGCCATCATAATTGATTCAACTCCTTCAACCACCATAACATCCAAATCACTCTATATCATTAAATAAATGAAGATCTAAAATCACAAAGCCTTTGTATGTCAAATCCAAGTTGAGAATCACCAAGGAACAAAGAAGAATTTGTAGAGCTAAGTGATACAGAAAGCAGATAGAACAATTAAGATAAGCAAAAATATAAAGAGGAAAGAAGATTAGTGACCAATTTGATACAAATCCCATAGTTTGGTTACCTCTACAATACATAAGTGATGTGGCAATAATAAGTGATATAGCGCTGATGCGTCATGTTGACTTGTCTAATATATTGACTTGGCATGACACGTCAACATACTGTGAACCCTCAATTTTGCACCTTCATCATCCAAATGCAGTTTTAGCATTTGTTGAGTTTAATGTGCTACATGGAGTCGTTATGGCGGTCCCATTAGTCAGTTAGCAGGTTAGGATTCGGAGGCAGCGCTTTCGAAAGAAAATTTTTTAAGCTTTTAATTACATTTTTACTGGACATCCAAATATCCCAAACCAACAACTAATCTCTAAAAAAAAGATCTCGAAAAATGTGCCAGCATGCCGCATGGCAGGCGTGCGGCATCGCGTTAGAGCTGTGAAGCACTGCATGCCCTGTCTGCGACATGCCACATGCGTCTGATGCGGCACTGTAGCTTTCTGACACCAGTGGACCCCTCCTGCATAGAAAATGACCCTTTTACCCCCTCCAATCTAATTTTCAGCTCATTCTAGCCTTACCCCTCATTGTCTTTTCACATTTTCACTACCTAAACTACCCTCAACCCCATTTGCCTATAAATAGGCCCCTCATTTCTCTTCACCTCTTGAATTTGAGTAGATTGCTATCCTCAAATTCCTCTCTTCTTCTCCCTCCAATCACTCTCTAATTAATTAATTAATCTTTTTAATTAATTAATTATCTCACCCTAACCAAGTTAATTAATTTTTTCATTAATTAATTAATCAATCTTTTTTCAAAAATCCTTCTTTTTTTCCAAAATCAAATTAATCATTTTTCTTAATCCACCCTTCATCCAAATTAATTAATTAATCATTTTAATTAATTAATCCATCAATCCATCCATTTCTTCACATTAATTAGTTAATTAATCATTTTAATTAATTAATTAATCTTTCAATCAATCCAATCATCCGATACCCGATAAAACAGAACATCAGTCTAGTAAAACCTTCCACCCGTCAAAACACCCAAACCAATATCAATTTGATCAACTCTTAAACCCCTCCACTTAATTGTGGAATGAACTATGTGGGTTTTGATTCCCATTCAATGAGGTATACAGATACGTTTGGAATCTAAATCCAAACCTCAAACCCAAATCCCAATCAATCTCCTTTCCTCTTTTAATTAATGCAATTTGTAGATGTTTTATTTTAATTTTCTCTTTGCATTCATGCTATATTCATGCATCTTATTTACAGTTATCATCCTATAAATGTCATTCATGAAATCAATTTTTTCTAAGTCAAATTAAACTTAAGAGCCAAATTTAGATAATTTTACCAAAAACCTAGTCCTTAAGTTCAACCTGGTTCAAAGACTAGTGATTTTATCGATGGGTAAATTAATTGAAAATTAATGAATTAGAGTTAAATTGGGTTTTTCTATAATTTTTTCATTTAAAAATAAATTAGGGTGACGAGGCTCCTAATCACTTTCAAAATTAACCAATCTGAACTCTAGAGTTCTATCGTGAGTCTAAACCCGAATGAGCATCTCGGTTCCCTCTAGCGGACCAGGCCAGTGCTTGGGCGAGGCCTCACACATATTGCCCGGAATTTATCTCTGATATGATCAGGTGACTGTATATTGATACAATTTTGAAAGGTTAGTAGCATATCTGATAGAGATCAAGGAGCTATGATTACAAAATCTTCCCAAGATCCTTTGCAAGGAATTGCAATCCAATAACGAGGTTAAGAGCAAAGAAAATGAAACAAGCTTTGCAAGGGTTGATTAGGGAAATGCAAGATGAAGAATCAACTTTAGAAGGCCTCCATTCTATCCAAAAGATGCCAAAATCTTCCCAAAGACTGATCACCTATTCTTGGCTACAAAATGGAGGTGAAGAACAAGGAAATGGTAAAGACTAAAGGTGTAAAGGTCGCAACAAGCTCAGACTGCTTCCCCTAGTACAGGTGCACTAGCAGTGCGGGCACAACAGGGAGCCTCCAAGCCATCGCGTCGCAGGCGCGACACCGCGATGGGCATCCAGTCTATTTTCTTCGAAATTTTACAAATTTTATGTTTTTAATGAACTTTATACAGTTGTGGGCCTTGAACTTGATATATTACAAGGTCCACATCAAATTTGTTTTATTTGGTTTAATTTTAGGAGTTAATTTCTTAATTAGGAATTCTATTTTCCAATAAGGACTTCTTAATTAGGATTCTACTCTCCATAAGGATTCTTAGTTGAGTTCTTATAGAAATAGATTTCTTATTTCCTTATAGAAATAGATTTCTTATCTTAGTTAAGTTCTTAAAGTTTCAGCCTCCTTATAAATTAAAGGCTCCATTGTAATTGAGAAGTTTTAGTTTTGATCAATCATAATAACTTTTCTTTGAATTTTCTTCAAGTGAGAGATTCTTCCAAGTTCTCATTTAGGACTTAAATATGAGCTTATCAAGGTAATTTGTGGCGCTCATCTCCTTATAGCTTTGGTTCTCTTCAACAGGTGTGAATTGGGTCAAGCTTTTTCTTTTATTCTTGTTTGATCGATCTTTGGGTTTTGATTCAATATAATTGGTTCCTAACTCTCTATAGCTAGCAGGTCACATCATTTGGTATTAGAGCTTTGGCTCTTCAAATCAAGAATACGTAGCCCCTATTTTCTTGTTTCTGAATTTGTCAAAAAAAAAAAAAAAACCAAACCTGTTACTTTGTCCAGCTTCTTGGATCAATTCCAACAAGTTGAAATTTATTGATCCGATTATTAAAAAAAAAAAAAGGTCGAATCTATTCATGTTCTTGTGTCCTTATTGATTCGAATATAGTTACAAAAAAAAAAAAAAAAAAAACCTACACCTTTTATTTTTTCATCACACCTTTGTTCTTTCTTTAAAATTTCAGACCTCAATTTCTTTTATCACTTGTTATCTTGGTGAGAGCGTTGACAGAGTTCTTTATAAGAGCTAGTGCAAGGATCTAAAAGAGTGGTAAAAGGCTTAAGTGGTGAACTTAATTCAGAGAAATGCCATAAAAAAGAAGAGTGAAACACGAGTGGAGCGAACGTTTTGTGAGTGAAATAAGTGAGTTGAGTTGGTGAGGAACCAATCTGTTTTACACTAACCCTTTGCTTTGTAGGTAAAATCATAATGAGCAATAGTGGAAGTGAACATCAAGATCTTGAGATGAAGTTGTGGATGAGGACTATGATGGATCAAATGAAGACACTTAGTTCGAGGATAGATGATTTGCAAACTCCAAGCAAATCAAAGCCTTCGAGAAGTCAGGAGTATGAGGATGGTGATGAGGTTCAATTGGATGAGGGAGAATCTCACTTTAGGAAAGGAAAGAGGGTTGTTGAGAAAAGAGACAACAACATAGGAATCATTAAAATGAGGATTCCTGAGTTTCAAGGTAAAAATGATCCTAAGTTGTATTTGGAGTGGGAAAGGAAGGTCGAGCATGTATATGACTACTATAACTATTCTAAGGAGAAAAAGATGAGGTTGGCAGCCGCATAATTCACTGATTATGCAAGTATTTGGTGGGATGATCTTCAACACAAAAGGAGGAGGAATGGTGAAAGGCCCATTTGAAGTTAGGAGGACATAAAAATAGTCATTAGGAAGCAATTTATCCCTAGTCATTACAATAGGGATGTGAAAAGGAAGCTTCAAAGTTTGGTCTAAGGCTCTAAGAGTGTGGAGGATTATTACAAAGAGATAGAGATTACGATGATTAGAGCTAACATAGATGAGGACCGAGAGGCTATAATGGCAAGGTTTATTAAAGGGTTACAAAGAGAGATTGTTGACATAGTAGATTTACAACACTATGTGGATATGGAGGAGTTGTTACACAAGGCTATTAAGGTGGAACGACGACTCAAGTCTAGGAGATCAAGAGCTACTTCATCTTCTAGCTAGTCGTGGAAGTCAAATTGAAAAGATAACAAAACTGTGTTCAAATCAAAGGAGGAACCCAAGTCCAAGGAGTCTAATGTTGTACCCAAAGGTAAAATTGATTCAAAAACTCCTACTAAGACTCATGACATTAAGTGTTTCAGGTGCCAGGGTTTCGGGCACATTTCTTCTTAATGCCCAAACAAGCGAGTCATGGTGGTAAGAGACAATGGAGAGATTGAAAGTGCCAGCTCTAGTGAGGATGAAATGCCTCCCTTGGAAGATTGTTCGGATGTTAAGGTTGCAGGCCCAATGAAAGGGGACTTATTGGTAGCTAGAAGAGCTTTGAGCATTCAACCAAAGGAAGATGGTGATGAGGAACAAAAAGAGTAGATTTTTCATACAAGATGTTTGGTAAAAGATAAGATCTACACAATGGTCATTGATAATGGGAGTTGTACTAATGTGGCTAGTACTTTGTTAGTGGATAAGTTACAATTGAAGCCTATGAAGCACCCAAGGCCATACAAGCTACAATGGTTGAGTGATTGTGGGGAAATCAAAGTAACCAAACAAGCATTGGTTTCCTTCTCCATTAGAAAGTATGAGGATAAAGTTGTGTGTGATGTAGCCCCAATGCATGCTGGCCATATTCTTTTGGGGCACCCATGGAATTTGATAGGAGGGTCACTCATGATGGGTACAAAAATTGATATACTTTTGCCTTTAATAACAAAATTTTTGTACTAACCCCTCTCTCTCCTATGCAAGCTTATGAGGATCAAGTGAGGATAGCAAAAGAATGTAGATTATGAGAAAAACAGAGGAGTGAAATAGAGGAAAAGAAAAAGAGAGAGAGTGAACAAGAAAAGAAAGAGAATGAGCAAGAGAAAAGAAAAAGTGAAATTAAAAAAAAGAGTAAGAGTGAAAAAGGAAAGTGTGCAAAAAAGGAGAGAAACACAAAAGAATAAGTGCATTTGTTGGAAAAAGTGAGGTTAAAAATGTTTTAATGTCAAGGCCACAATTACTTGTACTTATGTACAAGGATGTGTATCTTTCAACTAATAAGCTTAACCCTTCTTTGCCAAGTGTTGTTTCTCTATTACAGGAATTTGATGATTTATTTTTCGAGGAGATTCCACATGGTTTACCCCCCTTGAGAGGTATCAAACATCAAATTGATTTCATGCCTGGAGCTTCAATTCCAAACCGACTAGCTTATAGAGCCAATCCGGAGGAGACAAAGGAGATTCAAAGGCAAGTTGATGAATTTGTGGAGAAAGGATTCATAAGGAAAAGCCTTAGCCCATGTTCAATTCCCATCATCCTAGTTCCAAAGAAAGATGGAACATGGTGCATGTGTGTGGATTGTCGAGCCACCAACAAAATCACTATAAAGTATAGACATCCAATTCCTAGATTAGATGATATGTTGGATGAATTGCATGGCTCTTGTTTGTTTACTAAAATAGATTTAAAGAATGGCTACTATCAAATTAGAATGAAAGAAGGTGATGAATGGAAGACTGCATTTAAAACTAAGTATGGATTGTATGAGTGGTTGGTAATGCCATTTGGTTTGACTAATGCACCTAGTACATTCATGAGGTTAATGAATCATATGTTGCATGCTTTCATTGGAAAATTTGTGGTAGTATACTTTGATGACATTTTAGTATATAGCAAAAGTTTGGATGAACATATAAATCATTTGCATGCTGTCTTTTGTGTGTTGAGGGAGCACAAGTTGTATGCTAATCTTAAAAAGTACTCATTTTGTCTGGAATCTATGATATTTCTTGGTTTCATTGTGAGTTCTCATGGAGTTCATGTTGATGAAGAAAAAGTGAAGGCAATTAGGGAATGGTCTACACCAAAGAATGCAAATGAGGTAAGAAACTTCTATGGTCTGGCAAGTTTTTATCGAAGGTTTGTTCAAAATTTTAGTTCTATTACTGCACCTTTGAATGAGCTTGTTAAAAAGAATATTGTGTTTAAGTGGGATGATGTGCATGAAAGAGCTTTTAATACTTTGAAAGATAAATTAACAAATGCACCATTATTGAGCTTGCCTAATTTTGATAAAGCTTTTAAAATTGAATGTGATGCATCTGGGATAGGGATTGGGGTTGTTTTGATGCAAGATTCCAAACCTATTGCATATTTTAGTGAAAAGCTTAATGGGGCAGCTTTGAATTATCCTACTTATGACAAAGAGTTGTTTGCATTAGTTAGGACTCTACATAGATGGCAGCATTATCTTTGGCCTAAGGAATTCATCATTCATTCTAATCATGAAAGTTTAAAATTTTTGAAATCCCAAGGAAAGCTTAACAAAAGGCATGGTAAATGGTTACAGTTTATAGAACATTTCCTTATGTGATTAAGTATAAACATGGAAAGGAAAATGTTGTTGCTGATGCTTTGTCTAAGAGGTATGCATTACTTTCGTCATTGCAAACTAAATTACTTGGTTTTGAGTTTCTTAAAGAGTTGTATGCGAATGATGCAGATTTTGGGCAAGCATGGAATGCATGTGAAAGATGTGCATTTGGAGAATATTATAGGCATGATGAGTATTTATTTAAAAGGGATAAATTATATGTGCCCATATGCTCTATACAAGAGTTACTTGTAAGAGAAACTCACGGAGGTGGTTTGATGGAGCATTTTGGTGTTCAAAAGACTTTAGACATCTTGCATGAACATTTTTATTGGCTTAGCATAAAGCATGATGTGCAATTGGTTTGTGACAAGTGTATTTCTTGTAAACAAGCCAAGTCTAAGGTCAAGCCACATGGTTTATATACCCCTTTACCTGTACCTACTCATCTTTGGACTGATATTTCTGTGGATTTTGTGTTAGGGTTGCCTAGATCTCAAAGTGGTATGGATAGTATATTTATGGTTGTTGATAGATTTAATAAAATGGCTCACTTCATTGTTTGTGCTAGAACTAATGATACCACACATATTGCTGATTTGTTCTTTAAAGAAGTAGTTCATTTGCATGGTTTGCCTAGAACAATTATGAGTGACAGGGATGTCAAGTTCCTAAGCCATTTTTGGCGCACTTTATGGGGAAAATTAAGGAATAAATTACTATTTTCTACTGTGGCACATCCTCAAACGGATGGGCAAATTGAGGTAGTCAATAGAACACTCTCTACTTTGTTGTGTGCAATCATACAAAAGAACTTGAAACAATGGGAGAAATGCCTACCACACATTGAGTTTGCATATAATAGGAATGTTCATTCAACTACTTCCTTTTCACCTTTTGAGATTGCTTATGGGTTTAATCCTTTGATGCCTTTGGATATTTTGCCTTTGCCTACTAATGAACTTACAGATTTGGATGGTAAAAAGAAGGCAGAATTTGTAAAGGAACTACATGCCAAGGTGCAAGCCAACATTGAAAGGAAGAATGAACAATATGCAAGGCAAGCAAATAAGGGATGGGTCAAGGTTGTGTTTGAACCTGGAGATTGGGTATGAGTTCACATGAGAAAAGAACGATTTCCTGCTCAAAGGAAGTCCAAGTTGCAACCTAGAAGAGATGGACCATTTCAAGTCTTGGAGCGAATCAATGACAATGCCTACAAGCTCTATTTGCCAAGCAACTATGGTAATGTTAGTACTACATTTAATGTTGCTGATCATACTTTGTTTGATGTAGGTGATTCGAGGATGAATCCTTTCGAGGAGGGAGGGAATGATAGAGATCAAGGAGCTGTGATTACAAAATCTTTCCAAGATCCTTTGCAAGGAATTGCAAGTCCAATGATGAGGTTAAGAGCAAAGAAAATGAAACAAGCTTTGCAAGGGTTGATCATGGAAATGCAAGATGAAGAATCAACTTTAGAAGGCCTCCATTCTATCCAAAAGATGCCAAAATCTTCCCAAAGACTAATTACCTACTCTTGGCTACAAAATGGAGGTGAAGAACAAGGAAATGGTGAAGACTAAAGGTGTCATGGTTGCGACATCTGTCATAGTCGTGACGAGCTCAGACTACTTCCCCTGGTGCAGGCGCAACTGGGAGCCTCCAAGCCATCGTGTCGCGAGCGCAACACCGCAATGGGCTTCCAGTCTGTTTTCTATGAAATTTTATGAATTTTATGTTTTTAATGAACTTTATGCAGTTGTGGGCCTTGAACTTAATATATTAGAAGGTCCACATCAAATTTATTTTATTTGGTTTAATTTAAGGAGTTAATTTCTTAATTATGAATTCTATTTTCCAATAAGGACTTCTTAAGTAGGATTCTACTCTCCATAAGGATTCTTAGTTGAGTTCTTATAGAAATAGATTTCCTATCTTAGTGAAGTTCTTAAAGTTTTAGCCTCCTTATAAATTAAAGGCTCCATTGTAATTGAGAAGTTTTAGTTTTGATCAATAATAATAACTTTTCTTTGAATTTTCTTCAAGTGAGAGATTCTTCCAAGTTCTTGTTTAGGACTTAAACATGAGCTTATCAAGGTAACTTGTGACGCTCATCTCCTTATAGTTTTGGTTCTCTTCAACAGGTGTGAATTGGGTCAAGCTTTTTCTTTTATTCTTGTTTAATCGATCTTTGGGTTTTGATTCAATATAATCGGTTCCTAACTCTCCATAGCTAGCGGGTCACATCAATATCTAAGACGAAAAAATAGTTAGAGACCAATTTACTACAACCCCTATAGTTTAGTGATCTCTGTAGCAATTTACCCTCATTTTATCTATAGTCAGACTAACTCTAGTCGAGAAGCTCTCTTCATCACAGTTAGACCAAAATTCTAAAAAACACATGTCATTCTCTCCAAAATTCTAGAAAAGATGATGCGAGCCCCAAACTTAGAAGACAAGAAAACAATCTCTATAAATAGTTAAAAGCTAAAAAGGTACATACTTCTAATTCATTCTTTTATGCTATTACTCTACCAAAATGGGAATGTGACTTAATTATCATAGTGGTCTCACTGAAACACCTCCAACATCATCTTTTTTTTTTCCTTATCTTGTAGATATTAAAAACCAAATTCTTTCGGATTACTGATGGAGAGAAGAAATTAGAATTTCATACCGTTGCATTGATGATTTATAGGAGGGGTAAGAAAAACGATGAAATGGTTTTTGTTGAACCCAATTTTTGTTCAAAAAGAATAAATAATAAATTTTATATTAGACCACGAAAAGTAGTGGCCTAGCCTGCAAAAATCACAACCTGATGCCAACGTTTGACGGCCGAGCTTTGGCTGCTTTTTTGGTTGTAACTCATGATCCTTCTCGGGTTAAAAAAATAATTGGTATAGAGATATAATAATTAGTCGCAAGAAATAGAAACACTTCACCTAAATAAATCAATATATATTACCTCCAAAATCTTGCAACTGTCCTCTTGTAATATCCTAAGCATAGTTACCCGGTACATGGTACATAGTAGTTCGTGGTACGAGTATAGGTATTTAGTATACCCCTTAACTAATAGATCGTGGTACGAGTATAGATACTTAGTATACCCTTTAGCTATATATACGATACTTTAATGATAGACTTAGTTAGTTCGTTTTTTTAAAATGTGGTGTGTTAAGATTATATATTTAGATCGGTTAGTAAAAATTAAAAATTTTTCTTTAGTTTGATTTTGTCATAAGTTAATATTATCTTAAAAGTCTATTTTATATATTTCTTATTTAATTTTGGTAGTCTAGAACTTAAAAATTCAGTAATAATATTAGAATATTGAAGTAATATGTGAAAAAATATTTAAAACTCAGACTTGAAATAGAATAATGCAAAATAAAATTATGCCACTTGGAGAGAATTTAAGTTCTTCTTCTTCTTCTTTGCCTTGTTTTCTCTTGCAATTGATAACTTTGCAGTGCTGTCATTTTCTTCTATGGTCTTTGGGACTTTAAATTATGCACACTATTATTTATAATAATACATTTTAAGGCTTTAATTAACATATCATAATTTTTCTTTAGTTCCTTTGAGCTTTCAAGCTCTCCCTCTCATTTCTTCAAAAAAATAAAAACTCTTCCTCTGATAAAAAAATATTTATATATCTATTTTAAATAAATAATTATATGTTTATTTTCACATACTTCTCTAATTTTATGTTATTAATAGTATAATATTTTCTTGAAAATAGTGGTAATTTAATTAGTTAAATTTAAATTTGAAAGAGAATTATACTTGTGGCTTATCAAGAAATTATTACTGCTATTTAATAATAAACATAGCAACTTCTATTTGACTTTAATTTTCTCATTAAAAAATAAATACAGCTGGCTTCCATTTCTTTCCAACTTTCTCTCTCTTTCAATTCGTTTCGTCTTCTTCTTCTTCTTTTCTTCTTCTTCTTCCTCGTCTGCTTTTTCAAAATTTTTTGCTTAATGAATATGTTATCTTTCAATTCGTCTGTTCTTCTTTTTCTTCTTCATCTTCTTTTATTGTTTCAAAATTTTCTGCACAATAGATCTCTATTTTTAGAGATCCAGATTGTGTACTAAGGCGATTGGAAAGCAAAAGAACTGCGATTTACATCGTGAATACCATATCATCATATGAGAGGGAAGGGAGCAAATTAGGTAACTATGACCCAAAGAATGGATAATCATATTCTAATGCAATTAATGTCATTGGTCTTTATCCATTAAAACCACGCAATCTATGAGCGATTGTGCAGAAAATTACACTTGAGATTCATCGGAGATTGGATTTCTTTGGTACTCAAAAGTCAGTAGTGGCATGACCAGCAACCTTCTGTGATATATATAACTTTTTTATCATATAGAACCTTTTCCCATTTTATAATAATTAAGACACGAACAACATATACATGTCTCGGCATCTAGCTGCTGGCATGGCTGTCAACTGCACTGCTTTACCATCTTGTGTTGCCCCAAGGTTCAGTCCTCAATTTTGGAAGATAAATTTCATGTCATTTCCTTTTCAACTCTGATTTCAGTGATTCTTAAACCTTTGGAAGCTCTACGTGTATATACCAAATGAAAGCTCCAGAAATCAATATATTAAACCAGCGGATTTTGAGGAATAATTATTCAAAGCAACAGTAATTATTCAAAGCAACAGTCCACAAATAAGCATTTTTTGGTTTAAAAAAAAAAAAAAGTCCAACTTATAAAATTGCAAGCATTTTCCTCTCAAAATTGTCAATTTTTAATAAAAGGTGCGAAATAAGGCGTCTACACAACCAAAAGAAACCCACATATATTTGGAAAGAAAAGAAAAAATGCATGATACATCCTCACTAATAGTTCCTATCTAGGACAACCCTATTATTCTTCTGCGCAACTAAATAAGTAGATACCCTAATTCAACTAGTGAAAGGGCACATAGAATTGTTCTACTCAACAATCCCACCTCAATAAATTATCATTCCTAAATAATTCCCATTTTTCCACAAATTGCAAGAAAAAACAACTGCATTTTTACAAAAAGTAGAAAGAAAAATCTTATTCCTTCACCTGTGTTTTATTGTCTTGAAATTTGTGTACAACAGCCAAACTGGAACATAACATTGCATTTGATAGCCAAACTATCGTGTGAATTTATCCTAATATATACAATTTAGCCAGATTAATCAATCCTCAATTAATGTGCAGTTCTTGGAAAAGTCCTAGTTATGTTAAAGCACATGTTTGATTAATTCAAGAAACTATTTCACAGCATAAATTTTGGATTTGTCCAAGTGTTACATACGTACAGCTACTTGTTGAGGAACAGATAAATGGGAGCTTTGTAATTTGTCACGGCTATAAATATCATTAGCTTGTCAGTAATTACCCCCATGATTATGCATTGTTAATCACCTGTTAAAGCCCTTGGTCTATGTTCAATAGTAAACAGGGACATCCCAGTCTGTGAAACTGCTCTCACAAATGCCATGTTTGCTGTTAAAGTTGGCGCATGCCAATGATCACCAGTCCCAAAAACCACCTTGTTCTTCAATGCCAGCTTTCTAGTTGTTGGAAGGCACATCATGCGTTCCGAAGGGCTATCAGGCACAGTCCTGTCCAATTTCTTAGTATTAATACACAGATTATCCATTGATAGAACTGACAATAAAATGCGAAATTCGGTTAGCAGAATATGAAATAGAAAATGCAACTCAACTCGACTTCAAGTGCCTGCCCTCAGCCAAAAACAAAACCAACAGATTTGTTTCATATTCCCTAAGCCTTAACCATTATATTCAATAATGGGGTCAAGAATCAAGCCAAGAGCCTTTCCCTAAGTTCTAGGAACTATCACTGCAACAGGCAAAATGCTTGTAATAAATTGACCATCAATGAATCAAGGATCAGATAAGATATCATTCACTCAAGCATTAAAGCTTTGACATAAAATAGAATGAACACAGTTTGGAGCTGTCGTGTTTAGATAACAGTGAATGGTTTAAGTTGCATTGTTATTTAGATAAGTTCTAGTTCTGATTCCAATGTACTCAATAACAAAAAAGTTTGTTTAATGGAGAATGATTTTACATTTTACAAAAAATTAAGAAAATGGATCACTCTATGCTCTTTTTTTTTTTTTTTGTAACACTGAAGAATCAATTTCCAGTAATCCAAACTGCATCAAAAAAAAAAAAAAAAAAAAAAAAAGAAGAAGAAGAAGAAGAAGAATTTTCCTTCAAGGATGAAGACCACAGCAGTGCATAGAACTATAAGATCTCTATATCTCTACTCTCCTTTAATGTACTTGGATAAAATAAAATTATACCAAAAAAAAAAATGTAAATTGAAAGGGTCGGTACTGATCTGAAGTAGTCATTGTACGGTAGCTGACCATTGGATTTGCTCTATGTGGTACTTGTGGAAATTCCTATCCTTCTTATGAGTCTATAATGTAATTTTCAAGATGTAAATCTTTTTCCTTTGATTAGAGAACATTTTCAGTTGACCAATTTCCCTATGACCTGATTTCTAGGTAATTGTGGAAAATACTTTCTAAGAAACAAATTAAGCTCAAATAAATAATTTCCAGGGATAATTTAAAATAAAAGAAAAAATATTTTTATATAGGATTTGTTTCAATTAAGGTCCTTGCACTAAAAACATCATAGTTTGAGAGCTGCACAATCTAAGAATTCAAACCCTTACCAAAGTTAAATTGAAATTGTTCAGGTCCCGAAACTACAATATGATTCCTAATTGCAGCTAACCTCATTTTACATGCTTTTTTTAATTATTCCCGGTTTCTAATAGATAAAGAATTCAAAATAAAATAATTAAAATACAAATTGCAAAAAGGTCTTCTTGATAACTATGTCTCCCATCGCTCTGTTATGTTTTGCCTCTACTGGTATACCATCAGTCCTCTCTCTGAGAAAAATTGAACTACATATTTATTGATCCTAATATGCCATTAGGAGGAAAGGACATGCTTTCTGGCCTCCCATGCTACTGGCCAATGGATAAGAACATGCTTTTTTACCATTGGTACAAAGACTAAATAAAATTCAACGATATTTGACTAAAATTCCATATACATTGACAATCTAGAAATATGTAATGAGATTATAAAATATTACATGATTATTCCATAAGCTTCTTACTAGCAATGTAATGAGGCACCATATTTTAACTATCAAATTTGTATTGCTGAAAAATATCACATCACATGGCCTTGGATGTCACTAAAACTTTTCCCCCAGTCTAGTCATTGTTTCTTCTAATGCAACAATAATATAGCTCCCAATGTCTATCTCTAATGATAAATGTTCCAGCACAAGAAGTTCCTGTGATAAAATTGTTTTCTTTGGTAATATTCTTTATGATGTAGGAAAAATCCTACATCAAACAGTCAGAGGGATATTATGGAGCTTATAAGTGGATGGTCACCCTCCCTTAGCAAGCCAGATTTATGAGGTAAATCAGACCCCTAGTTATATTGCATCAAGTTGTATCAGGGCCACCTTTCAACTGTCCAGCTTTTGGCACTATATCCAAGGTAAAAGGAGCCCTTGGTGGTGAGCCAACCTTGCGAGGTTAGCGCCTTTACGAAGCCTGGGACTGGGGGAGTATGGTATATGAAAAATCCTACATTGGACAGTCAGAGAGAAATTTGAAGCTTATATCTCTTGGACTCATGCTTGGGGAGGAAAACAGATACTTTGAATAGTCTTTCATGCCTTAACACATTGTTGAAATAAAAACAGTTGAAAAAGAGAATGGCAGTGGATCTGAGAAAGGGGTGTTAAAGATATTTAAACAAAAGGTAGCATATCTATATACATAGCTTGTAAAGAAAGACAGATAAAAAAATAGGAAGAATAAAGAAGATTGAATGGTGGGAAAATTAATACAAGAAAACGTCGAGCACTAGACCTGCAACAAAGGATTTAAAGCAGCTAATTCTCAATAGTATCCCAATCCTTCAGAATGAGATTAATAGGACAAGTTTATCAAAGCTAAAACACTGAAAATATTTAGATTCTAGTCTAGAAAGCTTTAAGCCTAAGATATTAATTAAAACCACCCTTGTTAAAAAAACCAAAAAGACCAAAACACCCAAAAATATTCATTAGTACAATAGCATGAACAATACCAGTTAGTAGTAACATGAATAGAAGTGGTACAATATCTGCACTACAATAAACCTAACTAGTTTTTACACGTTTAAGAAGAATAATGATATAAATAATTTCTCATAGACAGGGCACTCATAATAACATGGTTAAAATGACAGCACATCCTTTATGACAGGCCCAGATTACTTTGGTTGCTCCTTGTCACTTTACTGCTTTTAATTTGGTAACTACTTCCTACTGGATATGTAGACGTTGTCATAATATATATCCAAGATGGTAGACTACAATGAAAATAATTTTTTCCTCAGATTGCATGATAAGGTTAATCTCAGCTTATTACAGCAGGAGAGCAAATAAGATTCTAAGAGGATTGAGTAGGCATGCTTGCGCATGTGTTAACTGAAAAAATGTATTTTTGTTCATGAAGACCAAAATAATAATAAAATTACAAGTTAAAGAGATATGGAACAATTTATCCATTAACCCCTCCTCAGTCGAAGTCCCAGCCTTGGTGAAGATGCATTCAATCATGTATCTTTGATACAATCCAAACGGATTTTACAAGGCTACGGAGTTAAACACGTTTACTGTGTTATATCAAAATAAACATATTTTTCCTTATTCTAAATAATTGCTAACATCCAAATGAAGTCCATAAGTTTGTATAACTTTATCAATTTCTTTTAAGCTGCACTTGATTAAACTGAATAGTTTAATAAAAGAATAACCCATTAAAAACTTACATGAGGTGTTTCAGTAGTTTATCAGCTCTTAAATTCTCGTTAGGTCCTCCGCACAATGAAACCAATTCTTTGAACTCTGCAAAAACACTTTCACATATTATACCTCTCTTTCCAAATACTACACCAGCCAGTTCCTCATGTATTGGATTCTGAATTTCAGACAAGACCTGGCAAGAGATTGAGAAATGATTCATCCAGACTTAACATAGATGATACTATACCCTATGACTGTTTCGATATCCCCAAACAAACAACTTTTTACTTGGGTCCATCAGGAGGCCCACTAAATTTTATATCTCTAAGATGGAAACCCAAACACAAACAATTAGAGTAGCCCTATTGGGGCAAATCGAAAGTTATAATACAAGATCAAGTTATTAGAAAATGTGCCACACCACTGAAGTGATTATATCTTAGTGAATGCCATTTTCATGGTTATATGTAAAATAAAGTTATCCATAATTTGCTTATTAACTCATCATTAAAACTTCAGCTGTAAGCAAAAAATGAATAAAGACACTGGAAATATTGTGGCTATAGATCAAAAGTAAAATTTACCTGTGCAATCACAAAGTCAAAGTTGCCCTTGAACCGCTGCCTCAACTCAATCTCTGGTGCAACCAAAAGTTTCTGTGTACAACCATTACTAATACCAGAAACAAGAGCAATGAGAGCTGTTGTGTCAAAATTTATAACATCACCATCATTTATAACTTTGATTGGGCATAACCTCATTCCCGAAATAAGAGATAAAAAAGAAGAATCATTATCCAAGTTCACTTTCGTGAAGTCTTGTTGCAGCTCCAACCCAACAGGATCATCATCAACAACTGATTCTTGAATAGACCCATGTTCAGAACTTGGATCAATCTTTATCTCAAGGAAAAGAGAGTCTTGATATGGTGTTTGAGTCACATTTATCCAATCCCCTTCCAATTCCTCGTGATGGAAAAAATCAAAATCCAAACCAATCTTAAATGCCCCAAATTCGTCCTTAAGCTTTTCAAAGACAAAATCATCAATTCCACGAGAAAAGAAAAGAAGAATTGACGATGGTTTCATTATCTGGGAAGCGCGAGCAGCACCCAGAAGTCGTTCAATTCGCGATTTCAAGCATCCATTCCATGAAAGATATACAGGATTCCTATCAGAGACAATAATCCAAACTGGGTTTTTATTGACAATACAAACTATATCAACATGAACATAATTTTTAGTTTTGATAGGAATTTGAATTGGCTTGCAAACACGAGAAACTGCAGTGACAAAAGGCTGCTCAAGAAGTTGAATCACAGCCTCCAAATGGCCAATGTTGATACTGCAAAATCATAATTATCAATCATTTTTAGCGAATTGGGTTTCAGAAATTGCAGAAATAGGGAAATTTCTCAAACCTGAGTGGAAGTGAAGGAGGCGGAAATCGAGAGAGGAAATGGAGCTCAGAGAAGGCCAATTTCAGAAGAGTGCGGCAGCATGAATCCGTAATGGTGGTGCGCGTACGTAATCTCTGTATTCTATCTATCACTCTCTGGCATCTGCGCCTTGCTTCTTGTATTTGCTCCATTATCAAATCTGTCTCTGTGCAAAACGTCGCAAATATAGGCCGTATCTTCGTGAACTGTAGTGTGATTTAAACTTCAAAGGAGGCCTTGAAAAAAAAAAAAAAAAAAAATCATTTCATGCTACTTTTTCAACAGCAAAAACTGCTTACTAAAGTTCCAAGCATTTTAATTATCGCTAAATTGCACTTGTTGTGTTTATACTTATACCATCATTTCATAGTCATCTTTATATCTCGATTTGTAATAAAAAATACTCACACTATTATTTCATTGCAATAGTTGTCTCAGACCCACTTTTTCGACCTTCAGCTCGCTGGAAATTTTACGTGGTTTAACTACTTTAATTTTTTAACATTATTTTTAATTTTTCCAAGTGCCATATCAAATGGACATCCTATCCTCATGCGCTCCTTACTTTCTTCTTCTCTCTCTCTCCATTCTTATTTGCATATTCAAATTTCAAAATCCCTAACTTCCTTCTATTTTCTATTTCTTTAATTCTTTCGATTGATTACTACTATATCCTTATGGAATAGACAAGAAATGTCTGAAGAGGAACTTGATCTCGTATTACCAAGATACTACTGTGGAGAGATTGCAGTGATGAGGACTTCCTGGTCTGATGGCAACCCTAGGTAAAGATTCATTAGATGCAAGAAATATGGGGTAAGTTTGTTTCTTAATTAAGTTAAATAACTTGATAATAATAGTGTGCAGTTGTATTTTTTAGCTGTGAATTTCTTTTATTGCTCCAGACAATTGGTCCATGCAAATTCTTTGGCTAGGTTGAGCTAAAGTTCCCTCCACAAGCAACTTGAGTCATTTATGGACTGTTGAAGAAGATCAATAAGATGGAAATGCAATCAAGGTTGGATTGTGCAGAGGAAGCTCCGTTGTTGTTCCTGAAGGTGGTGTCCATAACTGTAAGTTAGTTTTGAAGTGGGTTTTTTTTTTGTGTGTTTTTGCTGCTATACAATTGAAGTTAATGCTATAAGGGCTAAAGGAAGGAAGATTTATGTTTAAGTTTTGGGGTAATTTATGTTTTGAGGGGGGCGAATTGCGTATTAGGGCTTATGTTGGTAGGTAGAAAATTAGATGGTAGGTACTTTTTGGTTGTAATAGTATATGCATTGTAACTGAATTTCCTCTTGATGAATGAATGACAATTTCTTCCATCTGCGCTTGAAATTTTACAATACTTATAAAGTCATTAAAAAAAGTTTAATAAAATGCATCAGAACAAATTATAGGAAATTAATGTATTACAAAGCATTGCAAAAGACAATGTTTTGATTATTTTGTAGATGCCAATCACAGAGCATATTGGTTTCTACAATAATCACAAAATCCCATCAATCTAACTATAAAGACTTGTATCACATGTACCAAATTAATTTAATCCTAACAAAATATCATCCTTTAAGCTTAAATTGTATACAAAAATAATATAGCCTATTTTCAAAAAGTGATCAAAAGAATTATGGTGCCTGCATGTTTTCGTGTCAATCATGCTTTCTTTGAGTTTGATTTCATTGACATTAGAGCTATGTCTTAAGTTTGTCTTCTCCATCACTATCTTAGCTTAGCAAAGATTGCATGTGCTCAAAATGCCTCACTCTTCCTTGTCCTCTTTCCATATTTGGCTCCTAATAATATGAAACAAATATTAAAAAAGGGATGTTTCTAGAGCAAGGATAGAATAAATACAAGAAAATTTTTTTATTATGCATTGTACTTACCCTTGCTTCTAGAGTAGGGACAGGTGTTGCCTCAACTATTAGAGTGCATGTAACAGGTTCCCTGGTTCTTGTATATCCTTCAACATTAGCTATGGTTGCATTTGTCTTCCTCTTTCTATTCTGCATTAAAATAACTTCACAAATATGCAAATAGGAAGTTAAAAATTAAATTTTGTAGTGGTATACTTTTGCTGCATATTGAGCTTGAATCTCTTTCCAATGTCTTTTGACATTGTGACCAATCTCTTTGCAATAGTTGCATGTCATTTTTACTAGGCCTGTCCTTTATAGTTTATTCTTCTCAACAACAGCTTTTTCAAGATCCTCAACTGTCTTTTTCCTTGCCTTTTGCCTTCTACCTCTTTTGATCTTAGTTGGTGTTGATGGTGTGATAATATTTCTGTCATCTGTTGAAGGCCATAACTCTGGTCCATTAATACCAGGAATTACATGGCTATACACAACAACACATGTAGTAACTGAATAACATTTGTCAACATACGAGACTGGATCCTCAATATTCCCAGTGATATATGCCACATCATGAACACAAAGAATACCTATCAATTGCCACCTTCTGCAACTACACTCTCTTTTAGTTAGATTAATCACTTTCTGTCCATTAGGTCCAATAATTTGAATCTTAGGTGAGCCAGCAAATAAGGGCTCATATGTCTATACGATATCCTGAAGCTTGGCCAATTTATTTTTTATTTTTGGACATATAATACCCTGCACCTTTTTCAATTTCTCCCCCTTTCTAAACATTCTCCTCATTAACTTACACCTAAACATCTCAAGCATGGTATTATTGCCTTGTCCCTACTGTCTAATATGTACCTGTTAAAACACTCACACAGGTTATTTGTAAGAATATCACAAAGAGCAGCAATAGTAAATAATGCCCTAAACCAATGCTCAAATGGTTTATCTTTATGCCATTCTAAAGCATCATTTGACTTATCTTCAATAGCCTTAAGTGATCTAGCTAGGGCTTGTTCATAACTAGACCTAACAGTATCCTATAATAAATCCTTAAACTCTTTACCCCTAAATCTAGCTCTATAATTAGTGTAGAGGTGTCTTACACAAAACCTATGCTTTGCATTGGGGAAGAGCTCACTAACACTACTAGTCAATCCCCTAGGAAGAAAAGGTTTAATCAAATAAACAAATGCTTAATAACATAAATTAGTTGAAATATACCTATTGGTATTAAGAACATGCAATAATAAAATAAACAAATGAACATTATAATGATATGAAGTATACCTTTTGGCGGTTTGACATGAAGACCCATTGGTTGCTGTTCCACATATCCAGGTCCTCTCCCAATATGGTTAAAAACCAATGCCATGTTTCCTTGCATTCACTTTCAACCACTACATATGCAAGTGAAAACATGTAGTCATTTGGGTCCATTACCATAGCACTTAGTAACTAACTTCCATAGGTGCCCTTGAGAAAGCAACCATTCAGACATATTAATGGTCTACATCCTTGAATGCACTTTTCAGTTGTTCTAAGAAGATGTACATCCTTTTAAATTTACCCTTCTCCTTTATAAACTCAACTATAGACCCAGGGTGGGTTCTTAAAATCTCTAATTTGTACCTGTGTAGCATAGCAAACTGATTTGCTTCATCTCCATAAACTTTTTTAAGTGCATAATACTTTGCCCTCTATGCTTTTGTCCTACTAATTGTAAGTCTAGTGTCCCTTTTAGCTTTGTCAATCAAACCAGTCAAAGACTAATTTGGATCACTCATAAAGTCTTCAAGATACCTGTCCCATAACTTCTTTGCTGTGAGGTGGAAGTTCTTAAAGGTCTTTGGACAAGTGTGAACTAGGTTCACACTCCTTAATTGGAATGTGGTATCTAGTGCATCATTTGAATTGAACTTGACTACATATATGAAGAAGTCACACTTTTCATTTTTGTTATGTTATTTGGCTCTAATTCTCTCATTATCATTCTTTGGAAACCAGATTTGGAATATGCTTTTCAAAGAATGCTGAATACATGCCTCTTTGAACTCTGGTTTGTTGGTGAACATTATGCCAACTTTAAATATAGGATCATCCATGTCTTTACTCGCATTAAATGCATGATATCTAACTTTGTCTTCACCCCTTGATTCACTATCACCACTCCTTAACTCATCAGAGTCTGCATAATCAGAAACATCTTCATCATAATTAAGGTTTAATCTAATGCTTCCCTCCACATCATTCTCATTGTCATGTTGCATATTGGTACTTATCCCAGGTTTTGCTCTTGGCCTTCCTTTCCTCTCATTTTTTTGATTCTAAATCAAAACCTCTATCAAGTCTTCATCACCATCAACAACATCATAATTAGGATCTTCAAATTTTGTATCTTTAATATCAGGTTTTGCATCATTTCTTTATTTTCCTAGTTTAGGTTCAACATGTAAATTACTGTCAATCTCATCCTCATTGGCATTAAACAAATTGCCAAATTGAGTTTGAATTGTGGACATTATGTCACTAATTTCATACTCATTATATACAGCTTGCAGTAGATCTGAAACCATAGTTTTAGTTCTATCATCATAATTGCCTCCCTATTGGCAGGTTCACTACCCATTCCTTTATCATCCAACCTTATTTCTTTTTCTTTAGCATGTCTTGCACCATCCATACTGAAATCAGGTTCAGTAGCAAGGCATGCACCCTCCATCCTCTCATCATATTCAGTTCCAGTATGATTGTTAATCTCATTTCCATTTCTGCCCTCAGTAATTTCTATAGTGTCCAATCCCATAGTAGGTTCAAGGTCCATAGAATGGCCCCTTATTGGTAGGTTCATCTGCATTTTTCTCAACTTGGTCAAGGTCAACATTAGGATCATTAGTTCCATTTGTAAGTAGTAGTGGTCCTCTTCTAAGTTTTCTAAGTTGGACTCTAGTGCTAACCACTCTCTTGGTATGTGTTCGTTCATTGTCATCTTCCAATTCTTTGAAGACCACATTGTTGTTCACCTTAAACAACTGAGGTTCATTCATTTTTAATATATCTTCTACTGTTAAGTGCTTAATGTACAGGTAAATTGACCCACATTTAGCACTATACCTTGCCATCTCTATTGTGTCCTGATCTTTCTCAAGCAATTTGAGTGAGTCTTTGAATTCCTCATCAGGCCTTCTTTAGTAATATTGCATGACACTTGAGATGTCATCTTCCTTCCAGTCAATCTCTAGCCTATGCATAAACTTCTTATCCAAGGCAACCATGGACATATAATCTATATGCTGATGATGAAACTCCTGTAACTCACCCCCAAAATTACCCTACTCTCCAATCTCCCCTTTAAAATGCACCAATAGGGCAAAGTACCCCTCAGGATCTGCAAAATAGAGCAAAATAAAAGAACTTTAATTCAAATAATTCACATATTTATACCCTAAAGTGATGGTCCACATGCACTGCTTGGACAACAATGGTGAAAGCTTGAAAAATTAATTTTCTTATGCTTACCTAATCGGTGCGATGCTATAAATTGGTCCACCACTACCCTTTACTCCTTGTTTGCTTACCCCTTTACTCTATTACCAATAATAACTTCCCCTAACTCTCAAATTATATTAATACTTTGTCTGTCTTGAACCTCACCCAAATGCCTTAATTTTTAATAAACTCTTGAAAATAATGGAGGGAGTTCTTGGTGCCAAACCAAAACCTAAATGGATTGCGACTGACAACAGTGTACTTCCTTCCTTATATAAAAGAGGGAGAGATGGGTTCACTTTGTGACTTCTTCCTCTCTCTACCCTTTGCACACGGTGGTTCTTTTTTTTTTTTTTTTTTTTTTTTTTTCTAGAGTCAAAATATAACAACAAATAAGAAGGAGATGCTTAGAAAACAAGGCTGAAGGAGGAGATTAGAAAAGATTTAGGATTGAATTTTAGTAAAAGTTAGGATTGATGAAGAGAGAGAGAAGGATTTTGGTTTTAATCTATCCATTAGCACATGGAAAAAGGTTGAATTTCAAAAGTTGTCTAACATGGCACCTGAGAAAACTAAAAATAACATTGAAAAATCAAATTAGTTAAGTCACATAGGATTTCCGGCGAGCTAAAGGCTAGAAAAATGGGCTTGGGACAACTATTGAGATGAAATAATAGTGTGAGTATTTTTTTATTGCAAATCGAAGTATAGGGACAACTATGAATGAGTGTATAAGTATATGGACAATGAATGCAATTTAGCCTTTTAATTTTTGGGTCAATAGTTAAAAACGATTGAATTTGATGGGTTATTAAATTGTGCCAGATATCAACTTGGTACATAAATTGAGTTAATGGTTCAATAGTTTAATTATTGGGTTAATAATTAAACTAGTAGATCAATATAATTAATTAAATTTATAATTTATAATTTTATATAATAAAATAAATATTAAATATTAAAAAATTTAGAATTATATTTTAACTCAAAAGTAAAAATTAACAAACTATATATTTCAATTTATAAATATAAAAAAATATATATAACTACATAAATAAGTCCATTATCGTTCATGTATCTTTAAATCATTATATCTATAAATCACACCATGGACTAAAAAGAAAAATTGAGATTTAATGATTTTTAATCTTTATATCTACATCAAAATGTATAAAAAATTTTGATAAGTTTAAATATTTCATTATATATGAATTTAAGAATTAAAATATAATTAAATTATTAAATTTTGGATATTAAAATTAATTTAACATGGCAAATGTGATAAATTAGTCATTCAATGTTATTGTATGAGATAATTAAGGATAAATTAACTTTTTGAATAAAAACCCCAAAACTTACCATAAAGAGATAAAAAAAAAAAAGGATAATATGAACTTTTTAAACTCAATTGATACTGAACTTGATCAAATTGGATGATTAAGTTCTTTTAGCTTTTTATATTTTGAAAATATCAATCTTATCCTTTATTAACTAACACAAGTAAATAAAACAAAAAATAAAAGAACAAAAATTTTAATACTGTGAGATTTTTTATATATAACCTTAATTATAATTTTTTAAATTTATAAATTTAGTGAACTATCATAATTAAATTAAATAACTTAATTAGTAAAATTTACAAAATAAATTAATTAATAAAACTTATAAAATTGAAAACTTATATTAATTTTATAAATTTGATTGAGTAAAATATTAAAATTAAATTAAATTAATTAATTAATAAATTTATTGAATTAAAAAATTAAATTAATTTTTATAAATTTGTTAAAATAAACTAATATAATTAAACTATTATAAGCTATTTATAATAATAGTTAAGTTATTTAATGTAATTATAATAGTTTATTTAATCAAATTTATAAAAATTAATCTAACTTTTTAATTCTATAAATTTATTAATTAATTTATTTTATAAATTATTTAATTAACTAAGTTTTTTAATTTAATTATAAAAATTCACTATATTCATAAAATTAAAATATTAAAATTAAGGTTGTATATAAGACATTTTGAAGTTAGATTTTTTTTATTTATCCCTTTATTTATTTATGTTAGTTAATAAAGGGTAAAATTGGTATTTTTAAAACATATAAAAAAAAAGATTTAATGGTCCAATTTCATCAAATTTAGGATCAATTGTGTCAAAAAAGTTCATATTATCCTTTTTTGTCCCTTCGTGACAAGTTCAAAAACTCTATTTGACACTTAAGCTTTTTTCTTCAAAACATGAAAACAATAAATAATAAAAATATAAGAATTTTAACATTTTATAAATTCAAATATATAAAAATATATATCTTTTAAATAAAGCTCACATTCTCAATAAATTATAATTAATGTTGTATTGTTAAATTTTTTATGTTGCTCTTTATTTACTTGTATTAGTTAATAAAGGGTAAGATTGGTATTTTAAAATATAAAAAGATAAAAGGACTTATTGCCTAATTTGATCAGGTTCAGGATTAATTGTATCTAAAAAGCTTATATTGTCCTTTTTTGTCTCTTCGTGGTAAGTTTTAGGGCTTTTTTGTCAAAAAAAAAATTAATTTGTCATTAATTATCTCGGATAATAAAATTGAAGTACCAATTTGTCACTTTTGCCAATTTAACAATAAAATAAAAATTTTCTAACTTTTACAATATAAAATGAAAATGCAAATTGATTAAAAAACTCTTTAAAAATGAAAATAAAAGTGCTAATCATAATAATTTATCCAAATAGGCTATGAAAAAATTTACTTGCTAACCTATATTTCTTATAAAGAAAAATATGTATGAAAAAAAATATGAAAACAGGTAATACCCTCATTGCTTCAATATCTATTGAGGACATGGAAAAATGCAAATAAAAGCAAGTTATAGTGAAAAAGAAAAAAATTGAAAATTGAAAGCACTGGGTCATTGGTCTAGTCACATCATGTTACTGAGTCACTACGCCAACCATTTTTGGTCACAAATTTTTTATGGATTAGTAGCAAATCGGATCTAATAATAAATCCAGCGTGGTTTGGTGTTCGATCATTGGGTCAACCCTCCAGGTTAGGCCGGATTTAATAACATTGATTCTAAGGCCATACTTATTTCATGAATAGAATAAGTTATGAATGGAATAAGTGGGGCAAATAGCCTCTTTAGTACAAAAATTTTGTATTATATTTCAAATTGGTGCCAAAATTTTCATTTTTTTTTTCTTTTTGGTGCCAAAACTTTGCACTGCAAACTATCAAAGGCATGTGCAAGTGTTTGTTTTGCCAATTTTTTTTTTCCTAATCAAAAGAGGCAGGTGTAGCTTCTACCTTGTATTTTGGCAGTGTTTGAATTGAATTGATGAATGCCCTATATTAAAATGGGGGAAAAATAAAAATTTTATGGCAGAGTGGAAATTGTATTTGTATTTTAAAATTTTAAATAGTCATCATATATATATGAATTCTTTCAAAATCTTATGAATCTTATATATGAAAGAGTTTGTCTAAAGCCCGAATTTACATTTCCTTTATTTGGTAATTTGAATTGCATGAATATAGATTGCAAAAGACATTCACATATTACTCAAACAATTATCAAACACATATCACTTGCAATTGACCCTAATACAAAAATCATATAACATAGATCAAACATAATTGGGCTTTGAATGCTCACTCAAACCTAGAAATTTCAAACACATATCACTTAAACACAACATTTATCAAACACAATATTTATCATTGCATTCTTAATAGAAAAGTGTTACAATGTCAAACCAAGCAATCTTAACATTAAGAACTTGGCATTCTTAATAGAAAAGTATTCCAAACAAATCTAAAATATCTAGTTGCAACTCTTAAACTCAAATATTTGTGCATTCCTAATTGAAAACATGTGCTTGCAACTCCCATCCAAAAACCATTCCCTATCAAGCATGATCAATCTATTGTGTTTGTCTTGCCCTTATTGCATCCCCTTATGCTTATAATTGTCTACTAGTTACTGCCAGCCTTCCTCTCTATTGCAGTCCTAGAGGTTGGTAGGCTAGTGGGTGTAAATACACTACTCCCATCTTTAGTGAAGTTAATTATTCATATGGTAACACTTGCAGGCCTAGTAACTCTTTCCCTTCTATAATCTATTTCATTTGGTATTGGGAAGCTAGTATGAACATCAAAATCATGATACGATGAGGTCATTCCTTTTGCAATCACATTTTCACTTTGTTGTCCAGGCTATCTAATGAAATTACACAATACAATCAACCTAAGCAATAACACATTTTCTTATAGAACACATTTGTTTGAAAATAATAAAAAACTACTTATATTTAGAATTGTCTCACCAGAATTCAAATCAACATAGCAACTGAATCCATTTGGTCTTGTGGTCTTCTTGCTTGGGAGGTACCTAATTATGTTTAAGCACTTGGTTGTGTCTGAGCACTTGGTTCTTCTCTTGTTATTGGTGCATACTATTTTGGTATGTTTGCTATAGGTTGGCTCTGTCTTATACTTGCAGCTCTTGCTTGCACTCTTTTCCTATTGGCACTTGAAGGTTTGATGGCATTTACTTATTACTCAAAAGTGATCTGTGATACATTTACATGAGTGCTTGAATTAGTTAGTTGCCTAGTTACAGGTCTGCTATTACTTGGTTGTTGCCTTGACTGAGTATGTGTGTTTTCATATAGTGGTACCTGAAAAAGCAAAGAACAAAATACAATATTTTAGAGAAGTATAATGACATTTGGGAAAAAAAAATTAAATTATCTAAAGTAAACAAAGATTATAATTTACCGCAATCCTTTATTTGGATAGCTTCTACTATTATGCCTTTCTCCTTTGCAAATCTTACAATTTTGCATTTTTCTCTTCTTTGATAACTTGCCATTAGGATTAGTCTATGTGCTAGCCCTAATCCACTTATTTTTGGTGTTTCAGCCATCTTGGTCACTTATGGAGGCTCTAAGATGTGATGCTTATCACACTTTATAAATTTCCTTATAGGCACAGTTGCATAGGATAATAGTATGTCTTCAAATAAGTTGATTTATGAAACCACTTGGACATGATTGAAAATGGATCAATTTTAGAGTGATGCAAAGCACATATTGCAGGAATGATGACACCAATCGCAGCGAAAGCAAGGAAGTGGGGTGAAATTTCAAACAATTTAAATTTTCACTTCACCCAATTATATCTAAACATTTATTCAAGTAATCAATTAATTTGTGGGTAAAATACATATGCAAAGAAAGAAGAAGAAAGAGTAATCATGTTACCTCTTGAAGGTTCCTTCTTTCTTAACAAAGAGCTCCCTAAGTGTGAAGCCTTTGAATCATCCACACCTAGCTCACCTTTAAGTTTCCCTTTGGTTTTCTTAGTATTCTTGAATCCCTCTCATGGTTGCCCCAATTTGATTAAGTTCCTCCATAAAAAACCCTTAGGAAGATTAGGTTCCTCTTTTATTATTTTGGACTAAATCAATTTTCCAATGGCAAATAATTTATTCTTTCACAAAGAACTAAGAAAAAGAATTTAAAGATCAAAAGAAAAATTGAAGAAACTCTTTATTCTTTTCTTTCTCTTTCTCAAACTTCTCTCTCTCTTTAAATTTCTTCTAATAGAAAAATGAACAACCTTCTTTTGTGAAAAAGATGAACAAAAATCCCTTATGTACATCTTTTCTCTAAGATTTAAGCCTTAAGTCTTTACAAAGACTTATATTCCCTTTTAGCTCATCATTATAGAAGAGGAAAAGGTGGAATTTGCTACTTCAAATGGTGAAATGACAATTTTATCCTTTAGGGGCAAAATGGACATTTCTATTAGCTAAAGGATGTAAGTACAATTTAACCTTAGTGGAAAATTCTCTAAGCCCTAAACTCATCTCATGGGCTTATGAATAGTGAATTTTCTCAAACCCTTAAATTATCTCTTTTCCATATGGGCTTAGGCTATATCTCATGTGTTTAGGATTTTCACTAAGCTTAAAATTAAGTCTTTGGTTTAGTCAAAATCATTTTTAATTTAATCTTTCTTATTTGCATCATATACAAATTAAGATCTAATTGAATCGAGAACTTTATAGATTAAACATTAGAACATGCTAGAGTCCTTGTAAATTTAATTATATGTTTAATTATGTTACATTAATTAATTAAGTAAGCACTTTAATTAATTATTATGCTAAACCTTTTACACTTGAAAAGTGATCGTTGTTGGGTGTGTGAATTTCTAGGTTTATGTCTAATTAGCAACGGAAATGAGAAAAATTTTTTCTCTACTAATGTGAAATTCTTACTTTATACTTAGTTCTATAAGTTGTGAGTGATTGCTAGTATTCCATATCATGACTACCTAATTGGAAATGAATGTTTATAGTTGATTACTTTAAACATTACATAGACTATCGATCATAAATTATCATGCACTATAATCTCTTCATTAAAGATCTCAATCTCGGCTAGAGTAATGGTATATGTCAAACCCTAATGTGCCTCGATTCTATGTCTTTATCTCAATTCTAATTTTTGATGAGATTAAATTCCCATTAGAGACTCTTTCTATTGAATCTTTTTGTCTTACCAAGAACTTAAATATCAAGAATAACTAGATAGCATAGGATCTCAATCTTGTTTACTCAAGGTAATGAATTTTATCTTGGAGATTACTTACCTCCATACATAACAAATTAGAACCATCACATGTCAAATATCCATATGTGAATAACATGTCTATGTAAGAGTAATAAATCCTAATCAACTATGAATGATATATAATGTCCCTCAAGTCAAAGGACATATGCACTATTATGATCTAAATGATAAATAATTGACAAGTAGTAAGACCCCATATTATTATCATCTAACATTACAGTTCGACTATTCATCCTATGAATATCTACATGTTTATATAAACATCACACATCAAGCAGCATGAGATTCACGGCCTCTGTAATCATCCATATCACATACTGTTTATAGAAAATAAATAGAAGTGATGGTCTTCCAGAATTAATGATGCCCAGTCATTAATCCTATAACCATGAACATATTTTAAATATTTGTACAATAGTTATCTGTCACTCATATTCTCAACACTTAAGAATAGATTATTTTATAAATACTTAAGGACTATATTCAATAATATGAAACTTTTTTCATATAATGACTGTATTTGTAATACCATTGGAAATTATTATCTACTATTACATAACTATTATATAGCTCCTAGGGTATATACTACTATCAATCTCCCACTTGTACTAAAGCCATTATGTTTAGTATCAGAAACTCATTTTCTTAAGATTAAGTCTAACTATTACTAACTTTTGATTTTAGTCAATGGATTAACCAAGTTAATGGCTAATGCTATTGTTTGTAAGGCTAGAATCCCTTATTCTAAAAATTAATTTGATAATATCATAATGCCTCCCAAAATATTCTAGATTTCAGTGTGAGACTCAAGTTCCCTTACCTTAAACTAAGACTTCATTATTATCATAGTAGAGAGATACTAGTGATGTATTAGAGCAACTTTTAAACAGTTCATAATTATTGAATCTAAAACAGTTTCTTATTTGCAATATCCCATGTAGCGAATTCTGCTTTTGTAGTGAAGTTTGCTACAATAATTTGCTTCTAAACAATTTGCTTATAACTTTTCTAGCAAATTATTGCTTCATTATAGATTACAAAAATCCCAATGATAGACTCTCTATCATTTACGTACCAACATTTTTAATTTAATAAAAATTAAATCTTAAATACTTCTCAACTACTTTAGAATAATTTTGATTACATATTCAATAATTTAATCCTAAATAGGATTACAATCTATTAGTTATACTAATAACATTCTCAATGTATAGCCCATTATGCAACTTTTGTATAATTTAGATTTCCTATAATCAAACCATAAGGAATCAAAGCCACACTTTCCTTGGGTATCTAGGGAATTAACCCTTAAAAAATAGATATTGAAATCATAAGAAATAATATTTTTGGAATTAGCATGTTGAACTCTTCAACATCTTTTTCCTAAATATTAACTCAGACACATTTTTACATTCTATTCAATCTATCTCTATAGATATGAATTATCAAGAATTTAAAATATTTATCTCAAGTCTAAATGAAGATAGTAATGGTTAAACCATTCTACAAATGCAAATATAATATTTTTTTACAAACCAATATGTTATCCATGTACAAAATTGGAAAGTGAGGAGACTCCCACTATCCTTTTACACATTAAAAACTCATCTTGTGATGATACAGCTCATGAAAGTTTTGCATACTTTGCAATGTTCATAAGACTCTAAGCTCTTATATTTATTCCATGATTGTGTTTTCTTTTATAGAGAAAGAAAACTAGTATCGACATCTACATGTTAAACTCATAATCAATATGAATCACTATTTAAACTCATAATCAATATGAATCACTACATCGTATAGCTATAATAGAATCATCTCATAATTTGCTTTATCATAAATGTACAACTTTTGTGCATTCATATAAAGGAAGTTATATTTTTCTTAGGATTAGATATTTTACTATCTGTGAACCCTTAAATTTGCACCTCTAGACGACTGGCGCTCAATTACGAACTCATAGAATCAAACTGGGCTTAAATAGGATTTAAAACTGGCAAGAACAGGTTAAAAAATGGCATACGGACCCATTGGACCGCACAGGGTGGTCAATGATAGCACAGAGCTTGTACAGAATCAAACAGAGCCTATGTAAAACCATAAAGGCCTTGTGCTGAATTGCACAGGTCTTATGTTGTTACCTTTTGCTGCTATGTGATCGTGTGCATTCCATGCGATCTAGAAGCCTCCATATGCCGTCCTTAAAGCCTCCTATGTAGTTTTGTGCCTTGGAAAGTGAATCCCACATCGAAAGTTCACCATTTTTGCTCCTAGCTCTCTCCTTATAAAAGCTACACCTTCCTACCTCATTTCCACACTCAGAATTGCTTAATCAAACTAATTGATTTCAAAGTAATCAACATATTTTAAAGTTTGGTCTGAAAGGAATGAACTTTTCAATCCGATGAAGCCCCAATAATGCCGTCTGAGTTTTCATTCTAAGGTTATCATTCTACTGAGCCAAGAAAGTGGAATTACGATTCGGTTATTCGCTTTATCCGCCCTATGCCCCAAGCCTCATCCTCGTAAGGTATTTATTTTATTTTTTATTATTATTTTCTTGTTTTCTTATTTTGTTTTGTTTTGTTTTAGTGTTTCTTTTGCTTTATATTACTTTGTTTGTTTGTTTTGTTATTTTTCCTTAGGATTGCTTAGATTGTTCTCTTCATTTATTATTCCTTTGCTTTGTATGTTTTATCGTTTTCTTTTATTATTTTGAGGCATATTGATTAGAATCTAATTTAGTCAACTAGGTAAATAATTTGAATTGTTGCATTGACTTGTTAATTAAAACCTAACCTAATTAACAACTTGGTAATCAATCAATATGATTTAATCAATCAACCCACCTTTTAATCATTAAACTGAAACATGATAAAATGGCTAGGCTAAACTAACCCCTTTGTAAGAAGGTTGAACTACGTGGATTTTGATTCCCATTCAAAGGGATACATAGGCTTGCTTGTTTAAAGCATCAAATCCAATTTAAATAAGAAATAATCTTTCTCTTTTATATTCTTTTATGAATTAGTTTTTCTTTGTGATATTTGCTTTTAGTTTGTCTTCTTTATTATTATGTTGCTTTTGTTTCTCTTTTTCTCTTTATTTATTACTTTAGCATTATTTTGGGAAATGTGTGACTTTCCTAAAATCCATAAAGACTAGAGGAAGTATCCCTTATTGTGGTTTTGAATTGTAAGTTAATTCCTTTTACTTTATTGCTTTACTTTTATTGCTTTGAATGAATATTTAATTATTTGTTTATTCATGCATTATATAATTATTCATGCATTATGTAAATTGTTTATGAAATTTATTTTAAGTCATCTTGTATTAAAATTGCCAAACTAATTTTCTTAAAATAAACTGAAAACCTAGTCTTCGAATCCTCTTTGATTTTGAGGGTAGTGATCTTCTCTTTTGGGATATTAATTGGAGTCAAATTGGATTTTTCCTTAATCTTTTCCTAAATAAAATAAAATTAAGGTGGCGACTCTTTTCAAAATCAACCAATCTGAACCTGAGGGTTCCATCATGAGTTCAAACCCAAATGACCATTTCAATCTCAATCAACGGATTGGACCGGTGCTCGAGCGAGACCTTAGACTATCTTATGATTTACTTCATCATGAATATACAACTATTTTGTATTCACATAAAGAAAATCATATCTTACAGAAAAATTAGATATTTTACTAAATCTTTTAGCTGAATAAAACATTTAGTTAATTTTTAGATTTTTCATAGGGTTGATCAATCATACTTTGATCATTTTATTAGATGTTATTGGATAACATTCACCTAATCATTCTATCTTCCTCAATTTGTCACTTTCTTGAATAAACACTTTATCAACAAATAACATCTTTGCTAACAACTCTTTGTTTCGTAAAAGATAGAAATACTATCCTAAACAACTTTTATGACATCCAATAAAAAATATCTTAATTAGAATTATCTTCCAATTGTCTAACTTCAGCTTATCAAATAAACTAGATATCTCAAATCTTAATATGAGTAAGCATTTTAATATCTATCCATATCATATCATATATGAGTTAGGATTAGATAGACTTTGGAGAGAATTCTATTTAAGAATGTTTTGCTATTAATTGTAAATCTCCAAAAGGAAATTAACAAAAATTTTATAGTTCATCATTTTGTTATATCATATCATATATGTTGTAATTTATTCTTTTGAGTATACCATCACATATGGTTTTCCCAAAAAGAATTATGATTATATTCCAATTTTATATTTATGAAATTTCTCAAAAATTAGTAATCGAGTTCTCCCTACTTTGATCAGATCAAAGGGTTATAATACTCCTTTCCTTTTGTACCAAGTATCCTTAATATTTATTTTCCTTTTCATCTTGAATTTCTTAAACATTTCAAAAAATTTAAATAAACACTTGTGAGACCTCGCTTGAGCACCAATCCAATCCGTTAAAGGAATCAAAATGCTCATTTGGAAAAGAACTCTTTTTGGGAAAATATAAGGAAAAAACCCATTTGACTCTAATTATTATCCAAAGGAAAAAATATCACTAGCCTTAAAACCAAAGAGGATTTGAGGACTAGGTTTTCGATTTACTTTTCCAAAATAGGTTTGGCCAATTAATATAAGAGTGACTTAAAATATATTTCATGAATAATTTAAGATGCATGAACAATTTATAATATGCATGATCATTCAACTCATCTGTTCAACAATAAAGTAGATACACAAGTAAAGTTCAAAAGAAAGTTATAATAAAAATCTCAAACTTAAGGGATACCTCCTCTAGCCTTTATGAGTTCTAGGGAAGTCACACATTCCCTAAACTAAGCCTAATAACAAAGCAAAATGAAAATAAAATAAAAGCAAGTGAAGAAGGTGGAGAGAGTTAGTTAGTTTTAATTGGATTCAATACTTATGTTTTGTTATAATTTTATCTTATTTTTGGTTCTTTTAATTGTTAATTTATAGTTTATTTTATGATGCTTTTAATGTGTTTGTTAAGTTATTTTTAGTTGCATTAATAATTGAAAAAAAATGGAAGAGACTTGGGCTAAATCAAAAAATTTGGCGGAATATTGCACGACATGGCAGCAAGAATGTCATTGCGGCAGAAATGAAGCTCTAGCACCACGCAGCAAATCCCAGAGCCATGCTGCAGCTTGCCTCTTGTAGCTTACAAGCTCCCTAGCATCTGCAGTAGCTCCTTAGTGCCCTGCAGCAGCTTGCTTCCTGCTGTCTGCTTGTCCCAGTGCCTAGCTGCCGATCCCAGCGCCCGCTGCATCTCTTCTAATGCTGATTTGGAAGATTATCCAAGATTTTGTAGGATTTTCATTCCTAAATTACTTTAGGAAAGGAGGAACAAAAGAAGAAGTTTGGTTGATTTAAATAGGACCATATAGAGGAAGAGGAATATTGATTTTAATCTTGATTTTGGGGAATTTTGGGGGAGAATATCTTTTCTTCTAATTTTCTATTCTCTAAATTTTATTTTAGTTTTGAGATTTCAACACTTAGAGAAGGTTGCTTTAATGATTTTGGGAATTCTTTGTGAAGACGCCAAGAGATTGGGTTAGAACATCAAATTGGTTTATAAGATTAATTTCTTAGTTATTTTCTTCTTTTGATTATTAAATTGAAGAATTTAATTCAATGAATTCTTTTGATTTTAATAACTTGGAGATTATCATTATGTTTCCCATGAACTAATTTCATTCTTGTCTAGGGTTTGTATGATGTGTTCATTATATGGAATTGAATATAATCCCTTTTGATTATTTTTATTATCCTAATTGAATTGATTGATTGTTTGACTTAAGTTTTGAACAAAGGAACAAGAGTTAAAATTCAATTCCAGAATTCATTCTTTTAGGATCTTAAAATGAATTAGAAATATAAGTTTTAAGATTATGCTTTAGTTTTTGATATATGATTTGATAGAATGATTTCTATAAATGCAATTGCTAATAGATTGATTTTTATTCTTTGAATTGTTAGAAACTAAGGCTTTAGAGTAATCAATTGGGTATATTCATGAACATATAGGATTGATAAACTGAATACAAACTCTAGGCATCCTTCATTCATTGTTTTTACACCTATTGCATTTTAATCCATATTTTATTTTAATTTCCTATTTTGCAACTAGTTATTTTTAAAATCAAATAATTCAAATTCTTTTCATTTAAATTGCTTTAAATTGAGACATATATTTCCATTTGCAATTCCTTAAGAGATACGACCTTGGATGCTTTCGATACTATAATTGCCCTGTATACTTGCGGGTCGCTTTTTGACAAGTTATTTTGAGGCGAACAAGTTTTTAGCACCGTTGCTGGGGAATTGCAAGGCAAATTTGTTTGTTTTATTGTGAATATATTTGTTTTTAGTTGTTATTTATGTTCGTTTTTTGAGATTTTTATGCAAGGGAGAAGATCTCAGGAAGGAGAGATTGACCCTATTGTTGATAATGTGCACAGGTTAGGTAGAGAAAGAAGAAAACTAGAGCCAAACAAGGACCAAGTTGATCCAATAGATCTCGAAAATCCAAGGGTAAAAGACTGAGAAGAACAACCATACATCATGGCACATGAAAGGAGATCCATGAAGGATTATGCTATGCCAATCATAGGCACCACAACATCATGCATTAGACTTGATGCGGCTGCCCGGAATTATGAGCTAAAAAAAATACATTATAACATGCTTCTATTCTTCTATGGAGTGCCAAATGAAGACCCCTCCAATTTCATTAGGGATTTCTACTCTACCATACAGACCTTTCCTCTACAAGGTCTAACTGAAGATCAATTGCAGATGAGATGCTTTCCTTACACCTTGAAGGACAAAGCTAAATCTTGGCTGATGACACTTACTCTTAATTCATTAACTAATTGGGAGGAGGTATATAATAAATTCACAAGGAAGTTCTATTCTTACCAAAAGACAGCTTATTTGAGATTGAAGATTGCAACCTTTATACAAATGGAAGGAAAGCCTTTTCATGAAGCATGGGAAAGGTTCAATATGTTACAAATTCAATGCTCACACCATCACTATCCATTGCAATTGCTCAACTAGTTCTTTTATGATGGGCTCATATTCCAGAGCCAAAGCATAGTTAACAATGCAACTGGAGGGGCAATGGGAGAGATCACTGCTGAGGAAACTTATGAACTTTCTGAGATGCTTGGTGCTAACTCTTAGCAGAAAAGTGTGAAAGGGAGAAGAGTTGGATTTAAAGAAGAAGCTTTGGGGAAAGATGTGGCTATGCAAATAGCTGAGCTTACTAGACAAGTCAAGCACCTCACCATGAAGGGGAACACAATAGTTCAACAATAAAAGGTGTGTGGTGTTTGTGGTATTTTTGGTCATGGTGCTAATTTTTGCCTTTTGAGTTTTGATTCTTTTGCAGGTGATTATGAGCAAGCGCAAGCCTTGGATGGTTTCCAACCTAGGATGACAAATGACCCCTTCTCTACCACTTATAACTAAGGTTGGAGGAACCATCCAAACTTTTCTTGGAGAAACAACAACCAACAGAAGCAGCAGCCTTAATTTCAAATGTTGCGAAAAGACCAACCATTCCAAGGAGAATCATCAAACTAACAACAACAAAGGAGGCCATCTTTGGAGGATAGCTTGAATGCTTTCATTCAAGCTTGCACTAAAATTCAGGAGGCTAATGACAGAAGATTTGACTCTTTAGAAGCAGCAGTGCGAAATGTAGAGATTCAAGTTGGTCAAATTGCAAGCCATATGCAATTAAATCAAAAAGGGAAACTTTATAGCCAACTGGAGCAAGCTAAGTTTATCTTAGTTCTTTAGAGTGGTAAGCCAATAAATGATAATGTTGGTAAAGTTTCTAACTATGCAGTAGAAGAAGAGAAAGAGATAGAGATACCCTATCCATTTTAGTTACACAAAGCAGACGATCCTTATCGACCTCCTAGTCCATTTCTAGGCAATTTAAAAAATGGTAAGCAAGACAAGCAATTTGATGAGCTTTTCACAATGTTATCCAAGGTAAGTATCAATTTGCCCTTGCTTGATGTGATTAAGAATATACTTGCATATGGAAAATTTTTTAAGGAGATGAATTCTAAGAAAAGAAGGCTAGAGATGGAGGAGAAAGTAATAGTGTCCAAGGTGATTAATGCAGTACTCCAGAAAAAATTACCTCCGAAAGCTAAGGATCCTGGTAGTTTTGTCATTGACTTTAGTATGGGCAGTTGAAAAAGCTAAAGGCATATTAGATTTGGGCGCAAGTATTAATTTGATGCCATATGCCTTATTTAAGCAATTGAATATAGGAGAGCTAAAATCCACCAAAATGAGCTTGCAATTAGCTGACAAGTCATTGAGATTTCCTAAGGGATTATAGAAGATGTGCTAGTGCAAGTAGGAGAGTTGATAGTGCCAGTTGATTTTATGGTGTTGGATATGGCAGATGAGTTGTCTAATAGGTCAGAATTGCATATCTTATTAGTTAGACCTTTTATGGCAACTACTAATAGTTTGATTGATGTTACAAATGGGAAATTGACTGTGATTATTTTGGGCCAAACTGTTGAATTTTCCATTTTTAATAGATTATCTATTCTTACTACATTATTTATTGAGGAATGCTCTTTTATTGAATCCTTTAATTTTGCTGTCAAAGATGTTTTCTTGTAGGAATCCTAAGATAAAAATATGCTGTAGGTATCTATGTTGGTTGAGCTCAAGGAAGAAGTGAATGGGAGCTCTCAAATGTTCAAGGAACGGGCCAAACCTCTTTATGATAAAAACCATATCAAACAATCCCTTGAACCAGCTATGAAAGTACTACTTTATATCTTGTGGTGGCATCACGATCCAAGTAAATTTAAACCCCATTGGAGTGGTCCTTTTATTGTGAATGTGGCACATCCCTTTAGAGCAGTAGATTTGTTTAACTTTCGTAGAGATTAAATTTTTAGAGTCAATGGCCAGAGAGTTAAACCATATTTTGAGGGAGTGGGAAAATTTTAGGAATTTAAGGTTCCTTAATGTCTTCAAAACTATCCAACTAAGATGATATTAAAGAAGCACTCGATGGGAGGTAGCCCATCATTGTCTTTAAAATTCTGTTTTTAAAATTTTGATTTTGTGTTTTACCTAGTCCTATCTATGAAAGTTGTTTTGTCTTTTGAGTAGATAATATGGCATAAATGATGGATTAAATAAATTGTCTTGTGATTTGAGGAAAATTTTGCTAGCAATCTCAAGTTTGAATGTTTCAAAGGTTTTGCACTTGTTATAATCTTAAAATGTTTTGGTTTGCCTCTATTTCATTGCAAAGCATGATAGACTTTACTTTACCATAGTAAGAATATTTGAGCCTAAGCACTTTTTCTTTGTTGCAATATTGTGTGTACCATGTTGATTGTGCATCTCTAGAGCTTGGTTAGGTATACTTTTTGAGACCAAATGTTAATTTCAATTCAAGCATTAAAATGATTAAGGCATTTGGTTTCACCCTTTAGCTTTAATGGCCAACCTTGAATGTTTATTTCCTTTAGTGAGCCACTTTAAGCCTTAACCTTTTCTTTGGAAATACATAAATTATCTTATCCTTTCACTGTAATTTTCATCTGTTTTGTCCCTCATTGGGGTTTTTGAGCATTTGAAAATTATTTTCTTGAAAGTTGAGTGTGTTGATATTACTTGAGGTCAAGCAAAGTTTTTAAGTATGAGGTGAGAGAACATATTGTTTGGGGAACATATTCTTGTGTATATCATGATATTATAAACTTCATTTTGCAAAATAAAAATAAAAATAAAAATAAAAATAAAAATAAAAATAAAAATAAAAATAAAAATAAAAATAAAAATAAAAATAAAAATAAAAATAAAAATAAAAATAAAAATAAAAATAAAAATAAAAATAAAAAAAAAGGGATCCCAGTAAAAAAAAAAAAAAAAAGAAAGTTTTTAATGAAGTCTATTATTCTTTGAACATGTGAATTGCATTGCAAGTGTGGTTATATAGAATATGGAAAGATTTTGCAATGAGTTTGTAAAGAAATTGGAAAATAGTGTGTCTTTGAGTGTTTCAAGTTGTTATTTGATCTTTGAATGCTCAATAACTCAATGATAAACTTATTTTTTCCTTTTTCCTACCATTACCCTAGCCCCATTATAACCAAATGAAAGACCTTTTGATTGATGCCTTGAATTAAATTAATGGTGGAGATTAGATTAATAAGCAAGTTTATGGTAGTTTGCCTTCAATTTTGGTTTTGAGCAATCATTCTTTGCAACTTGAGAGAAACACTTAGTTAAGTGTATGGTCTATCATGTTAGCTTTGTTTGGAGATAACTAATTCCTTAGAAGAGGAAACTTGTGCATACATTTGAAGTGTTTTTGCTAAGGTTGTTGCTTTATGAGTACTTAGATTGCTTGATGATTGTTGAGTTCTTATTTTATGCATAACTATTGCTTGAGGACAAGTAAATTTCCAAGTGTGGGGTAGTTGTTTTGTTATAATTTTATCTTATTTTTGGTTCTTTTAATTGTTAATTTATAGTTTATTTTATGATGCTTTTAATGTGTTTGTTAAATTATTTTCAATTGCATTAATAATTGAAAAAAATGGAAGAGACTTGGGCTAAATTGGAAAATTCAATGGAATATTGCACGACATGGCAGGAGGAATGTCATTGCGGCAGAAATGAAGCTCTGGCACCACGCAGTAGCTTGCCTTCTGCAGCCCACAAGCTCCCCAGCATCCACAGTAACTCCCTAGCCCCCCACAGCAACTTGCTTCCTGTTGTTTGCTTGTCCCAGTGCCTAGCTACCGATCCTAGCACCCGCTGCATCACCTCTGAGCTGATTTGGAAGATTATCCGAGATTTTATAGGATTTTCGTTCCTAAATTATTTTAGGAAAGGAGGAATAAAAGAAGAAGTTTGGTTGATTTAAATAGGGCCATATAGAGGAAGAGGAATATTGATTTTAATCTTGATTTTGGGGAATTTTGGAGGAGAATATCTTTTCTTCTAATTTTCTATTCTCTAAATTTTATTTTAGTTTTGAGATTTCAACGCTTAGAGAAGATTGCTTTAGTGATTTTGAGAATTCTTTGTGAAAACGCCAAGAGATTGGGTTAGAACATTGAATTGGCTTATAAGATTAATTTCTTAATTATTTTTATCTTTTGATTATTAAATTGAAGAATTTAATTCAATGAATTCTTGTGATTTTAATAACTTGGAGAGTATCATTATGTTTCCCATGAACTAATTTCACTCTTGTCTAGGGTTTGTATGATGTGTTCATTATATGGAATTGAATATAATCCCTTTTGGTTATTTTTATTATTCCTAATTGAATTGATTGATTGTTTGACTTAGGTTTTGAATGAAGGAATGAGAGTTGAAGTTTAATTCCAGAATTCATTCCTTTAGGACCTTAAAATGAATTAGAAATATAAGTTTTAAGATTATGCTTTAGTTTTTGATATATGATTTAAATGAATGCGATTGCTAATAGATTGATTTTTATTCTTTGAATGGTTAGAAACTAAGGCTTTAGAGTAATTAATTAGATATATTTATGAACATATAGGATTGATAAACTGAATACAAACCCTAGGCATCCTTCATTCATTGTTTTTACACCTATTGCATTTTAATCCACATTTTATTTTAATTTCTTGTTTTGCAACTATTTCTTTTTAAAATTAAATAATTCAAATTCTTTTCATTTAAATTGCTTTAAATTGAGACAAATATTTCCATTTTGCAATTCCTTGAAAGACACGACCTTGAGTGCTTCCGATATACTACAATTGCCCCATATACTTGCAGGTCGCTTTTTAATAGGTTATTTTGAGGTGAACAACTTAAACCAAGCATGCCTACATATCTCTTTGAATGGGAATTAGAACCCATGTAGTTCTCCCTTTTTGCGAAGAGGTTAGTTTAGCCTAGCCATTTTATCATGTTTTAATTGATTGATTAAAAGAGGGTTAAGTTGATTAATTTAACCAATTAATTACTAAGTGTAGTTAATTAAGTCAGATTCTAATGAACTACCTTAGTGAATCAAGAATTAGGTAAGAAGCCTTAGAACACAAATCCCAAGAAGGAAAATGATAATTAAAATAAAGAAAAGGAAAAGAAAAAGGAAAGAAGCTTACCTCGGACAGGGCAGCGGCTTGCCTTGAATGGCGAGCGATAGCTGGCCTTAGATGGTGTGGTAGCTTGCCTCGGATGTGGGTGGCAGCTAGCCCTGAAAAGCAAACATAAGGCTTGGGCAATAGACTTGCCTTGAATAGGCAGGAGGAAAGCCTTTGACTTGTTGGGTAGGAATTAAGTAGAAACCCCCTAACTCACTTTACAAAGCAAGGAGTAAATGCAAAGTGAAAGAAAAGAAAACTTTAGAACTAGCATGGTTTACTTGATACAAAGGCTTTCAAGCTCCCAAAGTTGATCATTTGAAGTGTGGAGAGGCCCTCTATATATAAGGAGAAGATTAGAGGAGGAAAACACTGAAGTTTCGATGTAGGATCATGAAATAGTGAAATTTGCAGGACTTGCTGCACAGGGCTCTGCAGTGCTATAGAGCTCTTTGTGGTTCAGTAAAGGGCTGTACGGTAGTGTCACAGGGCTCTGGTACAATGGGCCTATTATTGCCCATTTCACCAGTTCTTGCTTGTTTCTTGTCTATTTTTTACGATTCCAATTGCATTGTATTCGTTACTCAGTCCCGGATGATTTAAAAGGGTTCAAATGTCAAAAAGATATGTTTTGATTTTTTTGATTTCACATTTTGAGAGTTTTTAGCTTTTGGAGGTTTTTTTTTTTATCAAGTCTAAGTGCTTTTAAGGTTCAAATGCATACTGGAGAGTGCAAAATTAAGGGTTCACAGCTGCCCCCTCATCAAAATTGTCTTTATCTGAAAGGCGATTTTGATGATGGTGAAACTAAAGTTGAGGGATAGTAAAAGAAACCAAATTAATGTCTAAGTTAGAGTTTAGACATTTAGGTGAATGGTATGGTTGAATTTTAAGGAAAATTCCCTCATTATATTTGGGAGATCTGGCTGCTGGTAACATTTGGTAGTTGTCATTTTTGGTAAGCATTAAAAAGTGATATTCCTGTCTGATAGGAATGATGATCTTATTAGGAAAGAAAGTGACTCTATCTGGTAGGAATCGACAAAGTGGTGATCCTATCTAGTGGGAATTGAAAAAGTGGTGATCTTGTCTAGTAAGATCAAAAAGATGATTTTATCTGGCAGGAAAGAAGGTGACCTTATCTGGGAGGAATCTATAAAAATAATTGTCTTGTCTAGTAGAAATAGTAAAAGTAGTGGCCCTTTCTAATGGGAATAAAAAGTGATAATCCTATCTAATAGGATAAAAAAGATGACCATTTTGTCTGGTAGGAATGGTAAAGATAACTATCCTCTCTGGTAGGAATATTAAAAGTAATGGTCCTTTCTAGTAAGAATGAAAAGTGATGATCCTATCTAATAGGATTAAAAAGATGACCATCTTGTCTGGTAGAAATGGTAAAAATAATTGTCCTGTCTAATAGGAATAGTAAAAATAATGATATTGAGATTGAGATTGAGATTGATTTTTGCAAAGAGATTAATTCAAATTGATCGGGTTGATGATTTGTCTTACTTCAAGAGTTTGACGATCCATCTTGATTCATGAGACTATTTAATACAAAAATGTTGGATAATTATGCAATGATTGGATACCTTGAATTTGTGATCTACAAGTTTTGATCATAAAGATACTGCAGGCTCATAGATAAGGGTTTGCCCTTAGTCATGGTTGCATCAGATTTTCAATGCCTATCGGACAGTTGGCAGTCCTTGACGATTGGACTTTTGGGTGATGTAATTTGCCAAGGAGGCTTAGTCTTTTTAAGGATAATGAGATTTTTCCAAAGAGAAATGGAATGACTTGATTTTGAATTGTTCGAGCCCTTTTTAAGCTTTGCAACACATGACTTGATTTTGGTTGTACTAAAGAAAACTAGCTTTAAGGAGGATGAGTCTTCAAAGACTTAGGATCTTCGATTTTGGCTATGGGCTTGGCCCTTTAAAGATTATAAGACTTTGCTAAGGAAAGGGTGGTATAAGGCTTAAGTTATGAGGTTTAAGCCTGAAAGAATGGTATGATTTTTCTAATAAGGTTTGGATGGTACATTATGAAGTTTGGGAGTGGTCTAAAGGTGGGTTGGAAATTTTGAAAATGATTAAGGGGGCTATATGACTTTGCTATTTATAGCATGATTCATGGAAAAGAACAAGCAAAACTAATCTTGCTGTTTTAAGATTGAAGAGACATTTAGGGTGACACTCTATTGGCTTGAATGTAGATGACATACTGGCTGAAAAGAAGTGCTCTAAAGAGTGGCTAAAAGACTGGTGAGAAGAGACAACTTGCGGATCATGCTCCTAATGAGAGATAGGAACGTAATGGATTGGTAATGTGAGAGATTGTGCCTTAGCTCTTTAAGCTAAGTGATGAGATAGATTGACAAAAAAAAAAAAAAAAATGATGACTACCTAAAAAGATATGCCCCCACTGTGAGATAAGGGCATAGAAGACAATATCATTTTAGAGAATGAGCCTTTAATGAGAAAGGATAATTTTGGAATACATGAGACAAATTGATTAAAGACAACTTTGGACATAAAGGAAGATGACTGGGATAAGCTTTCTCTCTCTCTTTCTCTATTTTTTTTTCTTTTCTCCTTTTTCTTAGCTCTAACTTTTGCCTAATGGGCCTTTTCAGGTTTTCAACTTTATGAGTTTAGATTAATAAAATTTGGAAGAAAACATTCCACCATGATTTGTTGCTTTTCTTCACTTGTGGAGCTTTGACCTTTGAATTTTAGATTTGATGAACTTATTGTCCCTTGTGGACGTGTATCATTTGATTTTATGCTTCAACTATTTGATGAGAGGTTTATTTCTTAACTTCCTTTGGTTAGGAGCTGGCAAAGAAATTGTTGATTGCATCTCAATTCCAACATATGCTAGCTGTGATGGATTTAATTGACTGTTCATTTCTCTTTTTCTCTTTCTTTTTTCTTTTTCTTTCTTTTTCTTTCTTTTTTCTTTCAAAGCTCATCCATGTTTAAAACAAGAAAAACAAGTGCCCAAATATAATTAAAAAAAATGTGGATGTTTTATAACAATGGAAAATCTTATTATAAGATAACAAAAAGGGACCAACGTGATTGACAAAAAATGCACAAAAAAGAAAACAAAATGATAGACTCATATTCAAATTGGGACTCAGACTTTAAAATTTAGACTTAGACTCAAACTTAGACTTGGAATTCAATCTCAAACAGGTTAGATTAGCTAAACATGAACTCTTCCATGTCATGCCACTTAGGACTGAGGTAATGTGGGGTTGAATTAGGCTTATGTTCTTCATCATTATTCAGGTTGGTGGTAGGAATTCAGGTTGAAATGATGCACAACCTTTGATGCAATTACAACTAAAGCTTTAAAAGTGGGTAGGTATTGGGTTAACAAATGGACATGGTAGGCTAGAAGTAGGTTCTTGACAAGGATGTCCACTTGTTCTTGCTCTGTTGGTCTGTTTATCATTTGAGCAGCTTTAGCCCTCCACCTTATAAGGAACGTAGAGAAAGACTCCTCTAGAAGCTGATCAGTAGTTTCTAAGTCATGCCTAATAACATCCATTTCACTATTATAATGATACTACTTGACAAAGGCATGACAAATATCATCCCACATCCTTTTTTGGCTTTTGTCTAGTGAAAGGAATCATTCCCTGTTAGCACTGGTTAGTGATTGTTTGAACAAGGAGCTCATTACTAACTCCCAAAGGTTTCATTGCCCCCACATATATCTTTAGATGGGTCTTAGGACATGTGGTTCTATCAAATCTCTCTAATTTAGGCATTTTGAATTTAGGAGGAAGCTTGGCATCAAGGATCAAGGTCAAATTGTCCACATCAATTAGGTCATTGCTGTGTTTTAGGGATTTGATGGTTTTCTCCATAGCTTTAAGTTTCCCTATGAGCAATCTAGTATCTGGATAAGAGAAAACTTTCCTACGTTAGTTTTGATATGGGTTGGATTGGCTCAAAGATAGGATGGTTAAGGCTAGCCTAGTTAATCATGGCCCGAACTTCCTTAATGATGAATTGCCTTTCTTCCTTAAGTTGGACTTATTGAGCAATTAAAATAGCTTGGAAATGCTCTTTTTACTTCTTAGGGAGTTTGGTCATAAGTGTAATCAAGGAAGCCATGTCAAGCGGGTTAGCCATTGGTACCTTCAAATCAAAGCAATAAGGAAAGTGACAGGTAGAGAGTAGAAAAGGTGATGAAGGTATAAGCATACAGATCCTAATAGAAAAAGGCTTCCTTATTGTATCATGGGCCAACCATTTTTGGGCTTAAGGTAAGATGGGGCAAATGTTTTGGGTTTAAGGTAGGATCAAAGGTATTGGGTTTAAGGTAGTATGTTGGGCCAAAGTTGTTAGGCTTAAGGATAATAGGCTAATTTTAGAGGTAATGGGCCACAGTTGTTGGGCTTAAGGATAGTGAGTTTAATTTTGAACAAGGGATAATATCAAGATAATAGTTTTGGTATGGAGAACCTAAGGTGTCTATTTCTTTCAAATAAGGATAGGGTCCATGGGTTAGGCTTATGGTTAGGTAGTAGGGTTTTTAGGGTTGGATATGGGTTTTAGGGTTATAGGTTTATAGCTTAAGGTCCAAAGGCTAAAGGTGGTTTAGGTTTACATTTAAGGTGTAAGGTTCAAGTGTTTGGTATTTATGGTAAGGCTAGTGTTTGAGGTATATGGTTAAGGTGATGGTGTTTAGGATAAAGGTTAGGGTGAGGTGTTTAAGATTAAAGGTCAGGGTGATGATTTTAGGTTTATGGGGGTGAAGTGATTGGGATAGAAGTGATTGTGTTTAAGGTTTAAGAGCAAAGGTGTTTAGATAGAGGTGAGAGTGTCTAGAGTTTAGGGGTGAAAGTGTTTGGGTTAAGGGTTAGAGTAAAAGGGATAATGGCATTTAGGTCAAAGGTTTAGTATGATGGTTTAAGGTTATTAGATAGGGTGATGGGATGTAGGTGAGAGTGGTTATAGGGGAGGTGTTTGAATGGAGATAAGAATGTTTGACCTTTCTTCAGTTCAAGGTTCAACTTAGACTTAAAATGAATGCATATTTTGTTATACAATATGGATACATGATATACATGAGAAAAAAATTTCATAAGAATACAAAGATGCAAGATTTTAATTATGGTACGTACAACCTAAAGCTAGAATCTAGGTTCATTACATGAAAGGGTAAGGGTGGCTCGGTTTAGGTACCCGTCACACTAAAGCAGCAATATACCTAACCACATATAAGTCAATGAGCCTTGCATAGGTCCAACAATACATACATGTTTGTTACACCTTTGAAAGGATCAAAGAATTCATTGTGGGGTGAATGATTTTACTATCAGCGAATAGACCTTGGGAGAGTTACCCACTCGATGCTACTCACTATCTATTGTTTTCCTAAAACTATATTGAATGACAAAGAGCTATGCAAGTAATGTATGCAAAATCACAATTATATTAAAAGGTCAAACTCTTTTTAAACCAATTAGTAGTCCACCTATTTTTCCTTTTATTAAAAGAAAGTTAATCTTTAGTGGAGTTGCAAGTTGTGAGGCCTCACCCGAGCACCAATCCGATTTGTTAAAGGAATCAAAATGCTTATTTGGGAAAGAACTCATAGGGAAGCCCTCAGGCTTATCTTTGATAGATTTGAAAATTATTTCTTAGAGACATCACCTTAATTTATTTTTATTTGGGAAAATATAAAGAAAAAATCCATTTGACTCTAATTATTACATAAAGGAAAAAAGATCACTAGCCTCGAAACCAAAGAGGATATGAGGACTAGGTTTTCAGTTTACTTTAACAAAATAGGTTTGGCCAATTAATATAAGAGTGACTTAAAACATATTTCATGAACAATCTAAGATGCATGAACAATTTAAAATATGCATGATCATTCAACTTATCCATTTAACAAAAAAGTAGATACATAAGTAAAGTTTAAAAGAAAGTTACAATAAAAATCTTAAACTTAGGGGATACCTCCTATAGTACTTATGGGTTATAGGGAATTCACATTTCCCAAACTAAGCCTAATAACAAAGCAAAAAGCAAATAAAATAAAAGCAAGTGAAGAAGGTGATAGGGGAGAGAGTTGGTTAGTTTTAATTGGATTTGATGCTTGAACCAAGCATGCTTGTGTATCCTTTTGAATGGGAATAAGAACCTATATAATTCTCCCTTCTTACGAAGGGGTTAGTTTAGCCTAGCCATTTTATCATGTTTTAATTGATTGATTAAAAGAGAGTTAAGTTGATTGATTTAATCAATTGATTACTAAGTGGAATTAATTAAGTTAGATTCTAATTAACTGCCATAGTGAATCAATAATTAGGCAAAGAGACTCAGAATGCAAATCCTAAGGAGGGAAATGATAAATAAAATAAAGAAAAGGAAAAGAAAAAGGAAAGAAGCTTACCTCAGATAGCGAGCAACAACTAGCCTTGGACGGCAAGAGATGGCTAGCCTTGGATGGGGTGGCGGCTTGCCTCGGATGGTGGGTAGCAGTTGGCCTTGGATGGTGGGTGACAACTAGCCATGGATGGTATGGCTGTTTGGCTCAGATGGTGGGTAGTGGCTAGCCCTAAAAAGTGAACACAAGCCTTAGGCAATAGACTTGCCTCAATATGTGGGCAGAAAGCCTTTGACTTATCAGGTAGGAATCAAGGAAAAACCCCCCAACTTACTCTACTAACTAAGGAGCAAATGCAAAGCGAAAGAAAAGAAAACTTTAGAACTAGTGTGAGCAAATGCAAAGTGAAAGAAAAGAAAACATTAGAACTAGTGTGGTTTACTTGATGCAAAGGCTTTCAAGCTCTCAAAGCTAATCATTTGAAGTGAGGAGAGACCCTCTATATATTAGGAGAAGATTCGTCCAGGAAAGCACTGAAGTTTTAATATGGGATCATGAAAATAGTGAAATTCACAAGATTTGCCTCATAGGGCTTTGCGGCAATATCGCACAGATCTCTGTGGTCTCGCAGAGGGCTTTACGGTAATAGGCCCATTTTTTCCCATTCTTGCTCGTTTCTTATCCTTTTTTATGATTCCAATTGCATTATATTAGTTACTCAGTCTTTGACAATTTGAAGGGGTTTAAATATCAAAAATACATGTTTTGATTTTTTTTGATTTTCTCATTTTGAGAGTTTTTGGCTTCTAGAGGTTTGTTTAGTGAGCCTAATTGCTTCTACGGTTCAAACACATACTGGAGAGTGCAAAATTAAGGGTTCGCAACACTTCATTTTATTTACCTTTTTTGAACAGGTTAATTTTATTTATTTAGGTGAATACAATAAATTAGGAAAAACACTCACTAACCATTTCACAAATGGTATTGATGCATCTATATGCATAAATTCTAAAAATTCTTTAATTTCTATCCTTTTATCTAATAAAAAGTGATCTAGATATTTTTGCATTAGATACTAGGATTCTAAGTTGAAACAAGTTCGCACCTTGATGGGTAGTGACACAAGTTATTCAACTAAGTTGTTTAATCTTTAGTTAAACAAACTAATCTATGAAATCATAGTGATTTTATATTGGAGTTCTTTATAGCATTATTATAAAAGCACTTGGAGTTGTTTTGTTATTATTAACTTAGTAAGAATATATCAAATATATAATTCATACTCCTAAGTTCATTACCATCATAAACTACATATACATCTTTCTCATAACGGAATTCACAATTTCTTGAAGTTATAGAATAATGTAACTGAAGTATGAAATATATACATGATAAGCACTTAATTGACTATACTTTACCCCTTATTTTTAATATATTTTATCCTTAAATTGAGTTTGATTTGTTTGTTTAGTGCTTTTTTAGAGTTCTTTTAGTTAATCCAATGTCAAATGATGCCATGATTTGAATGTGTGACCTAAAATGGTGAAGATCCAAGCCAAAATGCTGACTTTTAGAAGAACATAGGTTGCCACGGGTTGAGCCATGGCTGGGATTTCAGTCGTGTGATAAGAGCAAATTGGAAATTCATCCAGTAGCTTTCCACAGGTGGAGACATGGCTGAGGTTTCATCCATGTGAAGATACGTTCTTTGGCCCCGTCATTGGCATGGCTAGAACCCCAGCCGTGGGTCCAGCCATGTGAGTTTAAATTTCAGTAGTATAAAACATATTAGATAGTATTTTAGAGAGGGGAGCCGCCATAGATCAAAAATAGAGATTTAAGAGGGTTGGCTAAGCCTTATAGCCATGGGAAAAGCTTGAAGGCTAGAGATATTGATGATTTAATTGAATCAAAGATCAAGATCCAAGTGGATGTCGAAGATTGAAGAGAAGATTTCAAAGAATACCTTCAAGATTTGTTTGAGATTTTTTCCTCCTTTATTTTTCTGCATCTTTGTTCTTCAATTTTAATATGAACTAATTATATTTGTAATGAATCCTAGTTTTGATTGTATATATTGAAGGATTTAAACTTTAATCAATTCATCTTTGGTTGTTTTATTTTCATGATAAATCTTATTATTCTAATTAATAATTGCTAGCTTGTTGATTGGATATTGTTTCTATATTGGACGAGTAGAGATACTCTGATATAGATAGATCACTCATGGGAAGAGAGAGTTGATTGGCGTGCTAGAGATAGACCTACAAAACTTCTTTGGATGTTAATCTCTTAAACTTAATGCTGCTCCTATTTGATTATAGGTTGAGAAGAGATTCCCTTATAATACTTAGGAAGTTAGGGATTTAATCACTTGAGAAAGGTTTTTATCTAATTTAGTGAGAGTCCAATTCAATTCATTATTTGATGTACATGAGAAACTAGGGGGATTTATATCTAGATTAGCTTTGCCTAGATTATTTCCATCAATATCATTTACTTGCTTTCTTTAGTTAGCTTAGTTAATTTAACTTATTTTAATTAATCTTCATCTTGATTACTCACTAGACAATAGTTGAAGTTTGCACTAGTACTTATATACTATCCTCGTGGAGACGATACTCATACTCACTACTTGATTACTTGATAATGATCTATGTACTTATAGTTTGTTAGTGTATGTTTCGGCACATCAAGTTTTTGGCGCCGTTGTCGGGGTTAGTTTTATAATATTAGCAATATTAATAGAGATTATTGATCTAGTTTTTATCTTTATATTTTCATATTTGTTTTGCTTTCCTTGTTTTATTTGTTTTATTTTTACTATTTTATTTATTTTTCTATTTTATGTTTTTGTTTTGTTTTAAGTTTGTGTTTCTAGAAAAAAAAAAAAAAGAGAATGAAGATAAATTTCTCCATGGCTAATATAAACTATCAGGACTGGAACTTTTACCTAAATATAGAATAGGGATACCAGGGAAATTAGTATCACGATCATGGGTACATCTATCACACTGATTTTATAGAGGAATATAGATGGGAAGTACCAACAGAGAAGTCATCCCTCGAACTTGCATTGGAAAAATTCACGTGGTCTATGGAGAACTAGGCCAAAGAAGTGGAGAGTAGCAGAAACAATACATCAAAAGCTAGCTTCCGAACTCAATTTGAAGTGGATGCTACATTGGAGGATGATGAGCATGCACAAGAGGAGCAGAGGTTGGAAGAGATGTTTATGACTTTAGTGGAAGCTACAGAGAAAAGATTTCAGAGCATCAAGATAGCTCTGGAACACTAACAAACTTCTCTTCACAATCTAGAGAATTTCCCTGGGCAAATTTTGAAACTACCAAGTGAGAGACCTGAAGGTAATTTGCCCAGCGAAACCAAAGTCATTCCCGGGGAACACTATAAGACTAATACTATCAATTGGTTTTGGGATGATGACAATGAGGAAAACGAGAATGGTGCGGTCAATTTGGGAATGTTACATAAAGAAATTTATGAATTTGATGATCTAAATGTGCAATCCCAATTGAACAATGTGACATGGGTGGAATGGAGTCAAGTATTTAAGAATTCTCTTCCGATGATAGTGATTTATGGGAAAGTATGGAGGGAGAAGCTATGCATGCTGAAAATCACACTTCCCCCATTTTTCCAGCCTTCCCACTTTTTAAAGAGAATGATAATAACCCACTCACAACCCTAATAACCACCCTTCCTATACCCCAAATTCCATCAAATGAACACCTAGATACACATGATCCCACACCCTTGCCAACTTTCTCTAAGTGCATATTTATTAGAGAATCAAGTATGTGGCCAGTACTTGTAGTCTCTAAATTTTCTTTATAAAGGGAAATTTATTTTGTGGAGGATTAAAACTACAGGTTGGTGAATTGGGCAGAGCATCTTAGAATTGCACGAGGTGGCTGATATCTGTGACATGCCTGCTCTCTTAGGTGCTAAAGCTGAAATCCCTACATCTAGTTCGTGGGTAAGATTGTTCGACATTGGTTCTGAACCTAGCAAACTTAGGTTTGCATGCCATGAAGAATCAAAATAATTATTCTTGCTGCAATAAGGCTATGCATAGGCCACAATCTTTGCATATTCTTCTTTATCTTAGTTTATGGAGGTAGACAGTATAAGGAAACCTTCGAGCCATTGATGGAAGATGAATAATGATAACGTCCAGCTAATATGACGTTAAAGAAGCACTGAATGGGAGGCAACCCATTGATGGTCTATTTTAATTTTAATTTTAATTTTATGTTTGTTTTCTTTTATTTTTATTTTACTTTGAATGGATATTATTTTGGTTATAGTTCAATTTTTCTCTATGCAGAAATGTTGATCATGGCACATTCTCACTGGAAGGAGCACCAGCACGATTCATATGGTTTATCATTCAGGGCAGTTACTTTTCTCTTTTACTTTTTCATTTTCCTTATTTATAACACATTAGGGACAATGTGTTACTTTAGTGTGGGGGAGAGGTATATTATTATGCCCTATCTTTTATAATCTTGCATTTAAGCGAATTGAGTTGTGGCAATAGTTTGATTTGAAATTAACTCTCTCTAGTGATAAATTGGTCTAATTTTGCTATGACAATGGCTTGTTGCAGTGTGGATTGAATGTGGTGGTCATGATTACGAAATTAAATTTTTGCAAATCTTTTTGCCTGAAATTTGAAACTTTAGTTACACTTTTTGAGCCTATTTTATTCCACTATTATTTTTGTTTTAGTTTAGTAGAAATGCTTAATACCTTAGGTGGCTTAACTATTTTTCTTGAAAAAAAAAAGAAATAAGTATATATATTAAAAAAAAAAGATTATGCAAAGAAGCTTTGAAAATGTTTACATATTCCACTATTCTTGACTCTTGAAACATAAGGGATTGAGAATATGAATAGTGCTAGTAGCCATTTGAATGTGTGATTCTAGTTGAGTAATCGGGGGCTGGCACCATAAGTTTTTGCATTTGCGTAAAAAGGTTAGAATGATAATTCAAATAAGTCAGGCTTCTTAATTAATTAAAAAGAAAACATGAATTGAAATGCATAATTAATAAAAAGTCGAGTGAGTAGTCAAGCACCTATGGGAAAAATCCTTATGAATCTACTTTGCTTGAACTTTTGTTTTTGTGGAATTATTTGCTCAAACTTGTAACTTTGGAATTTAGGTTTCAGATTTTTGAGATTTGTTTTAGAGATTTCTTGATTTGGTTACCATGTTTGAGCCTTGTTGATTTCAAGTTGTTGTAAATCTTTTTGAATTTCTTTAACTAGAGAGGGTAGGTTTTATCTCTTACTGTTGTTATGATTTAATTTGCTTGAGGACAAGCAAATACTTAAGTGTGGGGGAATTTGATAAGCACTTAATTGACTATACTTTACCCATTGTTTTTAATATATTTTATCCTTAAATTGAGTTTGATTTGTTTGTTTAGTGCTTTTCTAGAGTTCTTTTAGTTAATCCAGTGTCAAATGATGCCATGATTCGAATGTGACCTAGAATGGTGAAGATTCAAGCCAAAATGCTGACTTTTGGATGAACATGGGTTGCCATTGGTTGAGCCACGGTTGGGATTCCAGCCATGTGATAAGAGCAAATTGGAAATTCATCCAGTAGCTTCCCAAAAGTGGAGACACGACTGAGGTTTCATCCTTGTGAAGATACGTTCTTTGGCCCCATCGTTGGCACGGCTGGAACCCCAGCCATGGGTCTAGCTGTGTGAGTTTAAATTTCAGTAGTATAAAACATATTAGACAACATTTTAGAGAGGGGAGCCACCACAAAGCAAAAATAGAGATTTAAGAGGGTTGGCTAAGCCCTAGAGTCATGGAAAAGGCTTGAAGGCTAGAGATATTAATGATTTAATCGAATCAAAGATCAAGATCCAAGTGGATGTTGAAGATTGAAGAGAAGATTTCAAAGAACACCTTTAAGATCTGTTTGAGATTTCTTCCTCCTTTATTTTTCTACATCTTTGTTCTTCAAATTTAATATAAACTAATTATATTTGTAATGAATCTTAGTTTTGATTGTATAGATTGAAGGATTTAAACTTTAATCAATTCATCTTTGGTTGTTTTATTTTCATGATAAATCTTATTATTCTAATTAGCAATTGCTAGCTTGTTGATTGGATATTATTTTAATATTGGACGAGTAGAGATACCCTGATATAGATAGATCACTCATGGGAGTAGAGAGTTGATTGGGGTGCTAGAGATAGACCCACAAAACTTCTTTGGATGTTTATCTCTTAAACTTAATGCTACTCCTATTTGATTATAGTTTGAGAAGAGATTCCCCTATAATACTTAGGAAGTTAGGGATTTAATCACTTGAGAAAGGTTTTTATCTAATTTAGTGAGAGTCCAATTCAATTCATTGTTCAATGTACATGAGAAACTAGGGAGATTTATATGTAAATTAGCTTTGTCTAGATTATTTCCATCAATATCATTTACTTGCTTTTCTTAGGTTAGCTTAGTTAATTTAGCTTATTTTAATTAATCATCATCTTGATTACTCACTAGACAATAGTTGAAGTTTGCGCTAGTACTTATATACTATCCTCATGGAGACGATCCTCATACTCACTACTTTATTACTTGATAACAATTTGTGCACTTGTAGTTGTTAGTGTGCATTTCGATACATCAATACATGGTTTACTAAACATGATTTCTAAAATCATCATTAAGTACATATAAGATATTCAAAATATGATTTCTTAAATCATCATGAAGTATCCTAAAAGCTCTTTGGACTTTATCCTTTAGATCTTTAAAAATCACTTTATCTAACTCCATTCTTTCATTGCTTACTCTAATCATGCATAAGGCACAGAAGCACTTGTATCATGAATCCTAACAACAAATGAACTATATGAATCATTGAAATATAGTAATAAGAGATAGACTTACCTTTATAAGATTTGTCCTTTTCTTTGTCCTTTAATATTATGAATGCTTAGATGAAACATTTTCTTCTTTTATTTCTTTTCTTTAATTTATTATTCTAGTTGAATAGTAAGAATAAGAACAAGAATGAAAAATAAAGAGAAGACAAAGAAAAATAAAGTTATAAAGATCAAGAAAAAACACTTTCTTCTTTTTCTTTCTTTATAATTTCTTTTCCTTTCCTTTTTCTTTCTTTCCTTTTCCTTTTTCTTTCTTTTTAATTATCTTCACATTCAAATAAAATAACTAACTTAATATCTCATATTGATTTGTATATCTATGATCATCCTACAACTATTGTAGATGACGCATAGTTACTTGATGTCTTGTCATGCTCATATATTGTTTTTGCAACTCTTGACTTATAAAACAAACATATAGCATCAATATCATCCAATATTTCATTTTTCCATTGCAATTAGAATGATATGTTCATTTGGAGTAGTCCTTTCTCTAAAAGACTAAAAACAAATTAAATTAAATATATACACTATGTATTCGAATTCAATGACCATTTTAAGATTTTAAAACTAGTCCACAAGTTTAAGCCCTATGAGCCTAAAAGAGTTAAATATATTTGCAGGTGGGTTTGTCAATTCATATTATCAAAACGCAGAAAATAACAAGATTAATAACTTATATAATTATGTAGCCACCATAATGATTTGGTTTTTAATCAAATGATAATCCCACTAATTTGGTGAATTCTCACTACACAAAATTGCATGTCATATGATAAGTTTTATAATGGAAGTAATTTCATCGCAAAAAAACTAATTAATATGATAATAAACTCAATTCGCCATTGATTATTTTATTTTCATGACCAACAAAAATTTTGTCATAGTATATTATTTAGTTCATCACTAAATAGTAAATTTAGTGATGAAAATTTGAAAATCATCATACTTATATTTGGAGGCAACATTTCCCCCCAAAAATTTAGAGGGAATCTTTTAAGTGACTAAATAATACTAATTTATAAGGAACATATTTTATAAGGAACATATTTGCCACAAATTTAAAACTTATCATGACAAATTGGCTAATTCATAACTAATTTTATTAGAATTTTTATGACAAATTGAAATTATTTTATGACAATTTATAACGTAGAATAATATCGGTCTATAATGACGAAAAAAAATTCATAACAAAGTGTATCAAGAAGGTATATTGACAAAATATGATTCATTTACAATAAAAAGAATCATCGTAAAATGTGTTATATAGCGACAAAAATTAAACCCGTAACTATTGAAATCAATAAAAATGTGACGAAATTAAAATTCATAACAAGATGCATCAAGAAGGTATCTTGACAAAATAAAATAAATTTATAACAAAAATAATCATCGTCAAATGCATTCTATAGTGATGAGACTAATTTCATAACTACTGAAATTGATAATAAAGTGACAAAATCAAAATTCGTAACAAGTTGCATCTATAAGGTATATTGACAAAATAAAATCAATTTATAACAAAAAAAAATCATCATTAAATATGTTATATAGTGATGAAATTATAATGAAAAGAATTATTGTGGAATTCATTATATAATAACGAAATAAGAATTTGTAACTAAATGATAATAAGGCAGCAAAATCAAAATTTGTAACAATATGTATGAAGAAGATCTATCGACAAAATAAAATTAATTTATAATGAAAAGAATCACTATGAAATGTGTTATACAGTACGAAGTAATAATGCATAACTATTTGAATTATAATAAAGGCGACAAAATTAATTGTGAGGCAAAATAAATCTTTTACTGTTACCTATATTGATGAAGCAAGAATTCGTAACTATTTTTATTGATTATATAGTTTTAGAAATCCAATTTGTCGTGATATTTAATATTACTTTAATTTTACAATATTATATAACTATATTTACAAATTATTATTGTTATTATTGATAAAAGACAAGTCTACTTTTAGATTAGGTATGAAATTAAAGTCTAATAAAACTTGTGTGAAAGCTACTCATATGCAACCATTTCTAACAATATTCTATAATCAAACTTTTGGCGAGAATGAGGATGGCAAAAGGATTTAAAAAATTAAAAAAGATATGAGAGATCAAAATTCAACAAACATGTTATTCCCACTCTAATTTTGAACTACTCTTAAATAAAAATCTTTATATTGGTCAAAAGATAATACTCTATTTAACAATGAATTTTAGTGTCTAAATTACTTGTTGTTTTGACATAAGTAAATAGTCAATACAACTAAAAAATGTATTTTAATAAAATAATGCTATGAACCAAAATAAGATAACATATTATAATATCTCAAAATAATATTAGATATACTAAATTCTTTAACAATGTAAAAATAAATATATGAAAACAGAACCAAATATTTTATCAAGGCAATTTTTCTTTAAGTATCTAAGTACATAAGTCTACTTTCCAACATTGTATTTTCAAAGTTGTCAATCAGCATCCTACCATAATGTTATTGAATTATATGTAGTTATCTTATGCGAAATTAATTTCTTGCATTTTAAAAAATAATTAGAAGTGAAAATTTAAATATAATAAAAGAAAAGAAAACAAATAAAAATTGCATATTCTTAAAGTAATGAAAATTAAAAATAAAAATATCGCTCACCTATGCCTAACAATCTTCGTGTTATTAATCTATATCATAGTCATCATCACTTTCATTTCACTGATGTTATTTTTAGTATCTTCTCCACTACTACAATAATCAACTAATGTGTCATCTAATTCATTCATTTCATCGACTTCCATTGGAATTTCATCATTCTCACCTCTCTTAAGAAGTTCTGACAAAATTAATGTCTTCATATCTTCAACATCCACATCAACTCTATGTAATGAAGGAATTTCATTTTCTACAATTTGTATTATATCAGTCTCCTGATATACTTCATCTTCAAAAACTATTGAGTGATCAACATCCATATTTTCATCATCAATCTCTTCAACATCATATATGTGTCTATGTTGAAATGGTTGAACCACTCGCCAATTACTTCCTAATTTAGGATCATTTATATAAAAAACTTGTTTTGCTTAATCAGGCAATATGTAACAATTATCGTTATACCATTTTCCATTGACTTTCACACTAACTATATTTCCATCTTTTTGTATTCTTATTTTTTTTCCCAAGGTCAAACCAATCACACTTAAAAAGAATGATATTCCTATCTTTCACAAAATCTAATTATATTATCTTAATAAGTTCCCTATAAAAATTTATAATCTCATCACCAGGGTTCCCTTCAACTACTATACCACTGTTTTGATTTCTATGTTGATTGCTTCGTTCCTTAGTGAGAAATCGCACTCCATTCACTATACATCTTGCATACTTCCTAACACATTTATGTGGTGCACAAGCGAGTGAATACAATGCTTTAATAATTTCTAATGATTCTTTACAAGACAAGCGAGTCATCTAAAAGAGTAGGACATATTAAAAAAGCATTAATTAAAACTAATTAATTTTATACTAAAATCATATAAGATGATAACCTTACATATTTCATAAATCGTATTAGAAATTTCTCCTTGTGCTGTTGATCTATGTTTCGATATCTTTCTAACCAAAGTTCTTTGTTATGCTTCTTACATTACATAGTGATAACTAATAAACTTTTACTTTATAACAAAGTTAAAAATTGGCTTTTTTTAATTTCTCAGTTAACATTACTAGTTACTTACTCAAAATATGGCTCCATTTCCCCACAATTTTGCCAAGTATACCGCTGCATCATATTAAATTCTTCATTTGATAACTCAACAAATTTGATTGCCCTAAATGGTCTACATTTTTGTGAGAGTATAGACAAGCCATCGTTGCTAGATACATCATGATTTCACTCCTTACGGTTAAATCGAGTCTCAATACCATGCAAATACATTGAACAGAAGGTTACACATTATTTGGCAACATAAGCTTTTGCTATTGAACCTTCTAGATGAGTTTTATTGCACACACTTTGCTTAAGTTCACACAATGATCTATGAAAAGATTAAAAATAAAAATTAGAAGGTTATGAAAGGATAATGAGAAACAATTAGTAAAGTAGTAGTTAAGAAGTTCACATTACCTTTTAATGGGATACATCCATCGAAATTGAACTGGTCTACCAATCAATGCCTCATAAGGTAAATGAATTGCTAAATGAACCATGATATCAAAAAAAGCAGGTGGATAGATCATTTATAATTTGCAGAGTATAACACATATCTCCTCTATGATTTTCTCTAGATCCTCTTTCTTTAATTTTTTACAACATAACCGTTGCAAAAAGTTACCTAACTCAACTAATGTACTAAATAATTCTTTTGGCAAAGTCCCACGGATGCCAACAGCAAGTATCCATTGCAAGAGTACATGATAATCATGACTTTTTAAACCAGATATCTTTTGATCACTCAAACTTACACATCGAGAGATATTAGAGGCATACCATTTGGGAATTTTGATAGATTTCAAAAATTCACAAAGACTTGCCTTTCTTTTTTCTTCATTATGTAACTTGTTGGTGGCATTACATATTTCCTATCGCTTCTTTTTATCAAGTGTAACTCCTTTCATATTCCCATGTCTTCCAGATCCTATCTTGCCTTTACTGTATCTTTAGTCTTCCCATCAATAACCATCAAGGTTCCTAATATGGTCTCACATATATTTTTTTCAATATGCATCATATCTAGATTATGTCTTAACTTCAACTTACTTCAATAAGGCAACTCAAACAAAATACTTCTTTTAGTCCAATTTAATTCCTGTGGTATTCGCTTTCCCTTTTTCTTACTTGGGTGATTGCCCGATGGCCAACCTTGCAAACTATCTAATTGCTTCATAATATCATCTCTAGTTAATTCTATAGGTGCCTCTCTATCTTTTTTCTTTCCATTAAATTTCCTACTTCTCCTCTAAGCATGATCTTTTGACAATAATCGATGGTGTCTACAATAACCCAAATTACTTTGCAAACATTGTGAGTAAGTTTGATCCTTGCAAATTGGGCATGCCATACACCCTTTAGTACTTTGCAATCACCATATGCAAGTAAGTCATTGATTGTCCACAATATAGCAACATGCATTTGGAAGTTCATTTTATGATTAGCATCAAATGTTTCTACACCCTTAAACCATAGGTCTTTAAGTTCTTCAATCAATGGCTATATGTATATAATAGATTCCTTTTCATTTAAACCTCTAAGAAGAAAGACTAACTTTTTTTTTTTCCGGCTACACAAAAAGAAAAAGAGCATTATAGATTTAATTTATTCATTATCTATCATCCAACATAGAAGGAACTATAAGTTATTCTTCATCACATTATTTTTTATATAAATTTTGTTTGTCAATGGAAACACCTCAATAAAATTGGCTGCAATAAAATTATTTTGATTTAGCTACTAAAATTCATGTTCATCCTCGCTTTAATTTTTAAAGCCCTAATTGTCTATGATAATAATAATTAGTGATTACTATTATAATGAAAATAATTACTTATTGCTAGTTTAAATTGGCTTCTTTATACTATATATATTATATATGCTATGTTATTTAATTTTCATTCTTATATTTGATTTTGTGGTGTGGCAATCCCACACTTTGACACCCTATCTATATAGATTGGTTAGTAATACTTCTATAGTTTAGCTTCTCTGGTCAGTGTAGAGTTGTAGAGAATTAATGTTATTTATTTGTCATTGATCATTATCTTCTTACTTGATTCTTAATTTATTTGTTTTATTATATTATACCATGATTAAATTGATGTATTCTCACACAGGTTTTGTAATGGCTCCTAGTGGTTTGATGCTACGATCTAAGAAAACTAATAGCTCAAAGAATATTTAGAAAATTTCATCCTTGAGCCAAGGTCCATAATATATGCCATCTCATTCATCAAATCATATAACTTTGAAAGGATTTTTTACTTGATCAAATCCTACATCTACTGAAGGAACAACTAATCCACCAAATCATGCTTCTTTAAAAAGGACGTCAGGAATATCAAATCCTATCTTACATAATTGTCAACAAGTATCATCAGAACAATCACCTATTAATGTTGTATCTAATAATGTATCTAAAAGTGCAAAAATTCCCTCAACTGAATAAACAGCATATTGGATATGGAATTTTGAATTTTTAAATATTAGACATATATTATTATTTATAAGTTTATACTATGAAAAATGATTATAATTTTCCATTGTTGCTTTTAATTTTTTAATTTATATTTTGTAGCATTTGCCTATAAAAAGAGGGGTAGAGGGCAGATAATAGGTAAAAGTTTGATGAAGTTAAATGTTGCTTCTAGTTCTAAAATAAAGGTCAATGTGGATCCTAGTATTGGAAGACCAATAAATGGAGAACAATATGCCAAACTTGCTAGTACAATTGGAATGATTACTCGAGATGAACTTCTAGTGCTCGTTAAGTGGCGTGATGTAGATGTAGACAATGATCTAGTACCAAGTTTTGACCACATAAATATAAGTGCATATATATATATATATATATATATATATATATATATATATATATATATATATATATATATATATATATATATATATATATATATATATAATCAATCCTATGCTGACACAAGTTATTCATAGATTAAATTATGGCAAACATTTAAATTTTTCAAGGATGACCATATGCTCTAAAACATGATTTCTCTAGTTTCCTTTTCTATTTCTAGGTTTTTTTTATACGCTTCATTCATTTTATACATAAACACATCGTTCACATGATTAGGTGAAATTAAACTCAAGATTCTTTATCATAGTACAAGTGGCTGAAAATGTCAAGCCTAAGTTTTCAAAAAAATTAAATTTTCCATTTCCAATTCTCAATCCAACATTTAACATTACTGTATATTAATACATCACTTATTTTTAATATATATACTCACCATTATTTTTATTATAATTTTTCTTATATTCTTTTGAAAAAGTAGATTTATATGGATGTGAATATGGATGAATTAGGTATGAAAAGTAGCCTGATTCAAAGGTTAAAAAATAATAGCTGCCAAGAGCATTTTAAGGTTGCATGCAAAATTTAAGAAGTATTCATCTGTAGAGGAGGCAAAGAAGAATATGCCAAAGAATATTGTTGTTCAAGAACATTGAATGCACTTTGTGATCATTTTGTAGATCCCAAATATAAGGTTAAAAATCAATTCATACTATTAATTATATACAAGATTTTTTCTTTTTAATATTTATTTATAATATTAAGCAAAGTTATTGAGTAACATTATTAATGAATTTGTTCAACAAACGCTTAATATAATAAGGAAATAATTTTTTTTAGTCTAGAAAATATGTGCAACAAATGTTGCAAATCATAGTAAAGTGAAAGTCCCACATATTTTGGGTAGAAAGTCATTCACTATTCATTGTCAAAAAATTGTGAGTTGTCTAAAATTATTAATGTTTGATAAAGTTACCTTATTTTTAGACTAGTTTTATTTTATTTTTATCATATTAGTTTCAAAAGGAGTTAAATGGAGAACCTTGTGATAGGATTGAGTTGTATAACTGAACACATTTTTCAGAAAAAATGGTTGGTCATATCAAGTAGCTGAAGAAAATTGGGTGAGTTATAATAATCATGTAACCATAGTAAGTTGAATATAATTTATTTAATAAGTGCTAATAATTTTTTATTTAAATAGAAATCGATGCTAGAGAAAGTAGGACAATGCAATGAACAAGGAATTTCAAAAACAATAGATGAAATAGTTCAAGAGGTGCTTGGCCTTAGCTCAAGTTACATAAAGTGTCTTGGATAGGGTACCAAACTATAATACCTAAGGATTTTATAACTCATTTTAATTACTAATAATATTAGAGAATTAGATTTTTGAATGTTAGTATAGTATAAAAATGATAAGGAATCAGGGTAGGAATCTTATGACATAATATGCAATGTTTACCTAGTTCATGATTTTATCATAACTAATTGTGCTCTAACGAATTAAATAGAGTTCATATGATAACTAATGATGTATGTAAAGAAGTTAGAGAGCACAAATTTGAAAAAAAGTTAAAAGGAAAATTTCTAAGTTGTTATGGGACTTGTTGATGGACTATGGGCTTGTTAATGGACTATGGGCTTATTGATGGGCTATAGGCTTGTTATTGGGCCTTTGGTCATCAAAGGCCCAAGCCCAACAATAGTGGGTCGGCCCATGGGCCTATAATTGGTGTAACCTTAAGCTTATATGTTAAAATAGTTAGCCCAAAACCAAAAAAAATGATGTTGTAGAGATAGTCACAAAATTTGACTAAACTAGCCATAAAAATTAACCTAAGTCAAATCCCAAAGCAAATTGAATTTCTACCTTTCCTACATACAAGTCTAGATTCATTTTGAGCACTCTAATACCATATAATGAACGTCACAATTGTAGAGAGAATCATAGCCATCCAACTTGATCAAATCATAGCCTTTCATTAAGATTAAATCTTAACCATTAGATTTAATTTGATCAAATCCTCACCATCCAACCCATTATGTATATAAGCAAATTTATGTTATGAAATAACATTTTGCCTATCTCTACACCAAAGTTTCACAATAAGAAAAAAAAAATTCTCTCTACACCAATTGCAACAGGAACTTTAACAAATCAAAGCTAATTAAGATGAGAAATCATGTTCATCTTCTCTCTCCTATGTTATAAGTTTAATGTTAGTAATTTGGTTGCATAAAAATCTCTCCTACACCATATATAAAATTTGGCCAACCTAGAGTGACCATATATAAGATGTAGTTTTGGATGTCTTTAGATGAAATATGGAGATTTGGCTAGAGAATTAAAGGATTAATGTGAAGCTAGGTAAACAAAACATGAAAATCATCTAAATCTACTAGACATAGGATTCGGCTACCATAAAGATCTTGATAAGGAAGTGTTTTAAATGTTAATCGAATACATTTATGGCTATTTTAGATGAAGAAAAATGATTTAGAAGTGTTAAAATGAACTTTGGGAACTTGATTTAAGACTTAGAAATCTTAGAGGCATAAACATAGTTAAAAGGGGAACTTGGTATTCTAATGCTAGATTTTGATAATTGAAGGATCATATATGTTTTATGTCATATTAATTTCATATTTCTACTACTTATTTGAAGATTTGATGAGGAATTATAAGTTATATCCAAATTTGACCTAAGTGGGACAAGTTAGGGTTCATATGAATAAGAGTGAATTAACTCAAAATAATTGGTAGGAATTGATTGCTTAGGTGTTAATTTGATAAATCTATGGTTAATTTAATGTTTGAAAGGGAAATTGATAGTTTTCCCCAAATTCTAGTGTTTATGTAATAATTTGGAAATTTTGAGATTCAGACTTGAAATCATGAAATTTAATGAGGAATTTAGCTTGGAAATGATAATAAATAAGAATAAGTATAAGTATGTATATAACACTATTAATACATCTCTGTTATAAGTTGAAGTAATAAAACAAGTATAAGACATAATTGGTAACACCATTAGTTACTAATTGATATGTAATAGAAATATTATGGGTGTAGAACTTCAAGGCAAGGGTAAGGAAATTGCTCAAGACCGTAAAGGACATTAAATTAATCAAGAATGAATATTAATAGGAGTAAAGGAGTTTAAGGTGAATACTTAATAATATGATGTAATCATGCCTTATTGCTTGTATTACCATCCTTTGACATGTAATTGAAGTGACATTTGATATATGGTTGCCCATTGATTGTTGAGCCTTGGGAAATCCATATCTTATATGATATTTGACCATGATGAGCCTCTTACCTTGGTCCTATGTTGTATTCAATGATGAGAATGATTAATTTGCCAAATATTTTTCATTGAATTCCTATTATAGACCTTGGATATGTCTTTCATTAATATCCATGAATAAGTAGAAATCTTCTCTGGTGTGAGGGAATACATCAGACTTTGTGCACTTGGTATAAGCTTGTTGGTAGGGTGAGAGTACCCAACCTCTATTGGGGAAATGCCTAACCGCAAGACCTGATCAGTTTTACATAATGTGATGCATATGAGTGAGCAAGGCTTATACCACCACTCTTTAATATTTGTGGGAAGCTTTCCGCTTCTAAGACATTATTATTTCTACTAAAATGCATTCTAAAGTTCAATATGACCAATTTTAATTAACATCACTCCATTGCTACCTTGAACCAATCCAAGTGATAACCTCTTATATTGCCTTCATGTTATGTTATATTATTATGTACTCACTGAGCTTGTCTCATTCCATAGTTGTTCAAAAAATTTTAGGTCATGGTGACTCATTAGCAAGTTAAAGTCCGAGCCATGATTTTCTACTTGGGATTTGCTCTGCTAGAATAATATGTTTTGTGTTTGCTTGTGTCATCTTGAAGATAATCGATCTAGAGCTCCATAGAATTCGAAGGTTTAATATTAAAATGTATTGTGTTGGAGAATATTATAAACAAATGGTAGAAATTGTTATGTGTATGCACATTTATGATAGTAAGTAAGAATGTATGGATAATATTTATGAATACTTAAGCATGATGTTCCAAGCATGATTATGAAATGATATTAAAGTGCTATGACCATAAATGAATGGATAAAGTAGTAATGGAAATAATAATCAGTGAATGGGATTTCAATCTTGGGATAAGTTATAATGTGGAATATACTAAATGATAATAAGTTCAATGAGTTTTATGGGTTTAGGTGACTTTATGTCTCTCTAAACTCTAGGACTGTCACAACCTAGAAACTGGGTCGTGACACAAACCTTTAAGTAGACATTCATCATCTATTGACTTTGCTACACAAAAATTAGAAAAAGATCTTTCAGAGACATAAGAAAAATTAATTGTGTCTGAGTCAGAGGTGAGAAACTCAGGACTCAAATGGATGTATATGAAACTATGGTTAT
>CANTUT010000907.1:125000-190000 GCA_947687605.1 Reutealis trisperma
ATACCCTTCACCTTGTACTTTAGGTTTTTGTACAATTTATCCTTGAAATGCTTAGCCAAAAATTTAGCACTAGAACTAGGAACTTTATTATGCCTAAAACACTTATGTTTAGAGTTCAATGTATTCACAATTAGCCCTAGATGCTTCCCATCTTTGGATATCAACATAACAAAGGGCCAATCTATCTCATTTCTGCATCCAACCCTAATTATATGTAGTTTATTGGGATTTATATACATCTTCACACCTAACACAACTTTATAGTTAGTTATTTCTTCTCTAGCTTCCACAACATTAGCAAAAGTCATACTAAGCATAAAATGACCCTTCCCATCACCCTCATCATATTTGACTCTCACTCTAGGTGAGGCAGTGTCTTCTACATCATTATCCTCATCATTGCCATGGTCACTCTCATTTTCATTCTCATATTTTAAGATATCATTATCTTCTTCTTCACTTATATAGCCAACAGGGCTAGTGTAAGTGTCTTCAAATATTTAAAGCTCATTAACCCTATCAGTCTCACCTTTAGCACCTTTACCAGGCTCACCTACTCCAACACTAATACCCTCATTTATATTTTCTCTAGAGCACTATGGGGATATCTCAAATGCAATATTAATAAAATAATCATCAAATAAATTACCAATCCCATTAACCTCATTAATCTCTCCACTTTCCTTAGTCTCATTAAGTACAGTTCCACCCTAATTGTAGTTTCTTGGTTATTATACTAACACTCCTTAAGTCATTACCCTCATTATTTTGCACATCATCACATCTTCATTCTAGGGTTGTTATAATATAGGTACATTTAAGTCGATCCTCAGAATGTCTATCTTAAAAATCGAAAAATATTTGTTAATTAGTTTATTACCTTCCTAATAGAATTATCATCACGCACTAAAAAAATACTATCATTTAATTCTTTGCTAGGCTCAAGAACAAATATATTTTTCACATTGAATACCCCTAATTCATTTTTATACTTATTAACAAGATCACTATATGTCAAGAAGTCAAGGTCACAATCTTCTACTATTTCCATTAACCCAAAACTATAACACAAATTAGGGTATACCTCCACTTACGATCATGACTAAATATCAAATCAACTTTGTTAACAAATAAAAAAAAATGGCTGTATTAACCATAACTGTTAGAGTATTGTAGGGGAATATGGTTTTGAATAATAGTATCTCATGAAAAAATGCTATTTTAAATATACATATACATTAGAATAAATATCAAAAACTCTTTTTTTTTAAATAATTTTAATAATGACTCTATGATTATTATAAAGAACCAACATCCAAACAAGCAATCTCAATTTCAAGCAACTTTGCAAAGTCAAAACATATAAACATAGAACTATAATAAATATAAGCTATTTTATGGTCTGTAGAAAGCATTAAGTCTCATACAAACATAATCTATTTCAAAATCTTGTGAAGCTAAGCAATTTTTAATCAAATGGGCATGTCACACAATATAAGGACTTTAAAAAAAAAAAGACCAACACAACCAACTATGTTCTAAGTTATAGTAGAACTAAAAATATCCATTTCAATATTCAAATCATATTGAACCAAACTCCAAATGGTATAGCAATCCGTAAATGAGTTAATAAAAAAAAATTCAAATTTGTTGTTTCAACTGCAAATTCAGAATCTTATATCCTTCATTTTCAAAAGTAACTTTTGGTAGTTCACAATTTCAATTAATAAACAAACTCATAATCAAATCAAATAATACACAAATGAATCTCATTTCATCTTCACATTTAATGCAAAAATTTTATTCCACTTCAAAGAAAATGGCATTAAATTATCATATTGATGTTTATAGTACCTCACTTTTGCTTTAACTTTTTATTTTCAGTTTAATGAATGCGGGATAGTTCTTAACTCATGATTGGAAATTTCTAATCACTTTGAATTACTTCAACCCATAGATGAGTTTTGAAAATTTATAACTGCTTTGAACTTGGCGACTTAATTAGTTTCTATGTTGCCAAATTCACAGGCAATAAAATAAAATGGGTTACATGAAACAAATGTCTTTTTGTAGATATAAAGTAGCCAAGTCATTGTTTCATATACCAATTTCCTAAAATAATCCATTGTAAATATTAACATAACATATGCACTATAGCTAATTCACTGTAAATATATATGCTATAAAATATTGAGATAAACTAATTAATCAGAAAACAAAACCCAATTATAGTAGCTGCTCAATATTTTAAAACAAATCATTTTTTTTAAATGAAGCATATAGGGAAATTAATTTATATTCCCATTCCTAATTAAATAAATATACAATATCAATATTTATGCACTTAATTTTTTTACTCTTTCAGTGTTGATACTTTCCATGAAAAAGGTAGAATTAAACCTATATTTCTTCTCTAAGTATTTCACTATTAACATATCATATTGATGCTAATAGTATATCACTTCTATTTTAACTTGCAACCAACATGCAATCTTGTGATTAGAATTTTACCTAAAAGCAGCCTTTTGTAGACACAAAAAGATGTGGTTATGCTTGTAATTTGATTGACAATTAGGATTAGCAATATAGAGAAGAAAATTTAGGATTTTTGCTTTTTGTTTACAATTGGGTAGTTAGGTGATTTGGTTTAGGAAGCATTAAACAATTATTTTTTATCTTACCTGGCATAGAAGTATTTTGTCAAAAAGGCAAACTTTTGCAGTTAGTCACAATCTATTAAAGGGTGCAATTGGCCAAAAATAAGTGATTATTCAATTTGTTTGTACTAAAAAAATGGTTTAGGGCTTATTTGCTCCTAGGACTAAACATAAAGGGTTTTTTTTTTTTTTTTTTGTACATTATCCCCTTTGCATATTAGAAATAAAAGTATATCTAGCAACATCCTTTCAATCAAGTTGTTTGACCAAATACTGTATAAACTATTTTCAATTAGATTTTTTTTTCTCTATAACAACCCAAACTATTGGAAATATCTAATTATTTCAATCCACTCCAATTGCCACAAATATTTGTCCTTTGCATAAACTCTTTAGGACATAGACATTGTATATCTAACTAAAGCTTCCTTAAATTTTTATGCTAAAGCAAAACTCATTCATAACTGAAAATTAGGAGATTATGCATATGGATTAAATGTGCTTCTCATTGTTTTAGGTCCAACATCTTTAATTTCATCCTCACTACCATATGTAGATCCATTGTCATCCTCTTTTAAACTAGGAACATCAGAACTCTCAATTAGACTTGCATACCCCTTATTAAAGTTATCTTTTGATGACTAAATTCCATCATATACACTCAAAGTTGTTCTACCCTTATTAATCTTCATATTCAAAGAACCTAAACTCTCTTCATCATCATTACGAGTATCATCACTATCAGTATCATCACTTGAGCTATCCTCATCATCACTAGCATCAGTATTGCTGCCCTCACTTATAGTTTTAGGTTCCTGTATTACTAGACCCTTCACATCTCCCTTATTGTTATCTCTCCTAGATGTCTTCCCTTTTGCTTTCATCTATTTTACCCTTCCCTTTCCTCATATGCTTTTATGACATTTTGCCCTTCCCTTTCTTTTACATCATTTTTGCATTAAGATTGTTTGAAAGAATAAAAGTTTGAACACCATGCTAAATTTGATGTAAATCTGAATACCCTAAATTCGTATAATGTAAATTCACATTGTTTTTATTAGTTTCTTCATTATTATAACCTTCACCAACTGCAATATCATCAAAACTAAGAGCTAAACCAACATCTTTATAGCCTATATCATTTTGGACACAACTGTGCTAAGTTATGATGCATACATCAATATCATTGTCCCAATCTTTATCATCCTTCATAATGACCTTTTTTAAACCATCATTATTAGCCCACACTTGCTCTTCCTCTATATGATCTTATTTAGAGCCTATATTCACAAAATTTACACTAGTTTGTGTAGGAAATTCTCTTACTATATATTAACAGGTTAAGGCTTAATAGTAGGATAGGTAGAGACAACACATCATCTGAGGAAATAATAGGCACATCCACCCTATGCTCTAAATAAAACTCAATCTCATTTGTTTAACATTATAAAGCACATATAATCCTTTTAAAGACTTTTCCCAAGCTCCCTAAATAAGATATTATCTATATTTTCAAATTTAAGTGATTTGTAATCACTACCCTACTGTCAACATAGGAAAATCTATTTGGATCATAGTTTCTAATCATATCTTGAGAACTATTCACATAAGAAACCTCCCCATTTTTAATAACTTCCACTATACTTAAAAATAACATCAATTAGATGATTTGCTATTCTGTCATAGTACAAAATGAAGTAAAAAGAAATCAATTAATGTAACAAACCATAAAAAGACATTATAGTATACTAGAAAAAGACAATATCTTGACCATTTAGTAAGAAGTAATCTATAGTTGGATAACAGACAATAAGGGACCATTTAATGTTAATGGACCACTCCAAAATTTAGCACATTGTCTTACTAACAAATAAATGCATGAAAACAACTATGTAAAATCTATGTTTTACCTTAATTCAAACTAACCATAGTCATTAATAACCCTAAACCTTTTTTAATATATAATCTATCTTACATTATAATTAACTTTGATTAAACCTAAAAATAAAAGACAGTAGAATTACCTAATTCAGCAGTAATCTTGAAGGAACAGAGATGTTACATCTTAATTTAGGGTTGTGATGATCTTAAGGTATAGGAAAAATTAAGGTTACTTAGTACCCGCAAACCTATAATAGCTATTGCTAAACACATGACATTCCGCCAAGGTAACAACTATCATACAAATTAAACCAAAATCAGGACATTCTTGAAACATGATATCATTTCTATAACACTCTTATAATCATTCTTAACAACATATTCTACAACAAATTTTCACATCTATGTTCAAGAGGAAAGATTAAACATATTATATCATGATTGACATACCATGATCATGTTACAAATATTAAATATAATTTATATTCTGATGATAATTTTCTTAAATCCATATCAATTTCATTGGCCTATACACCATGGAAAGGCTAGAATTTTCTCAAGAACATCGAAATCCATAAATTTTACATGATTGATTATAGTCCTTTAATAAAGAAAGAAGAGCGAGGTACTAATCATATAAGATTATCTCACACCCGAAAAATGTTAGGAGGAGAAAAGTGAGTAAACTCAGTGAATAGATAATATGTGCCATATTCATAAAGTTTAGAGCACTTGGTAGGTTCACAAGAATGACATTTCTTGGGTATAAATGTAAAGAAAAGTAATATGGACAATAGTAAGATAAAGCACGATATCATGCTGCATTTGTAATATAAATACATATGATACATGGACATGATAAATATAATTACTTGAATTTGTAAATTTATCATGAAACGTAAGACTAATCAAGTTTTTATGCTATAGGGCACTTGCCCCTAGGTGGAACCCTAATATATTTAACACTATCAAGTAACGATGCATACACAGCCTGATGCTCCTCCCATCAATCAAGGATTTCTATCACAATGATTGTAAATTCATTCAATAATAACATGGAAAGAAAGTTAGGTTTTCAACTTGCAAAGTTATGAACTTGGTAAATTATTAATATGAGAAACTTGTAATATTCATAAATCATAGACATGATAACTTATCATTATGAGAAGCTTGTAAGGTTCATGAAATAGATAATCAAGCTTGTATATGGTTTATTTATCATAGGTTAGGTATTTAAATATAATACATATTATCTACTCACCTTGACAAAAGAAGTTATCCTATCTTTATACTCATTTTCACATAAAAAAAAAAAATGATGGTCATCATCAATATCACCACCAACTCTTGCCCTCCTCTCATTGTTATAACATCAACAAATACAAAAGAAAGCATTAAAAAAGCATATTTAATACTTAAACCTAACTTTAATCACAAATGGAACTCATTTAACTCTTATGCCAAACTTAAAATCAAATAGGGAACTTCAAAGTTAAAACTTACCTTATTACTTGAACTTATACGGAGTAGAATAAAAAAAAAGACTAATCTCTTAAGCAAGTAACTTAACACTAAACTTTTGAGAGAAAACTAGGAGAAAAATGGATCTCGAAGCTTTTAAGTTTAAGAAGATGAGTGTTTTTGTTATCTTAACTATTAAAAGGTCTTTAACACTCTTAAATATCTAAGAGGAGATAAGAATGCATTAAATGCTCTCTTGGTCAACTTAAAATATGTTAGATGACTTTTGATCAAAACAGGCATGTCCATAAGTGTGTCATAGGCCGTGAAAGCCATTACCCAAAATTAAATTGAAGAAAGAAAGTGACATAGGCGTGTCACATTTTGACATAGGCTTGTCATACAAAGACATAGGCGCATTTCAACACTTGAAATGGTCTTGACAAGTGTGAGACCTTACCGAATGCCCCTTCCCTAGCTCGGGAAAGATACCTTAAGAAAAGGCGAGCGATTTTTAAGGAAAGTTAAGGAACAAGTTTCGTTGCTCACGAATGATACGGCTATTATTCAAAAATTTGATTTAAGATTTGAAAAGGATTAGGGGGTTGCCACCCTAATTTGTTTATAAAATAGAAAAGCTAAAGGAAAACCCATTTATGACTTTAATTCATTAATTTTTCAATCAATATATTCAAGGATAAAATCACTAGTCTTCGAACCAAATTTAGCTCAGAAACTAGATTTTTGGTTTTAAATAATCTATTTTTGACTCCTAAGTTTAATTTGACTTGAAAAATGATTTTATTGATGATAAATATAAAATGATAAGTATAGTACATGAAAGTGGCATAATATGAATGCATGGAGAGATTAAAGAGCAAATAAAATAAAACATCCATAAGTTGAAGAAAGTGCTCTCTCTAGTCTTTATGGATTCTAGGAGAACCACAAATTACTGCTTATCTCCAAAAGTATTTAAATGATAATTACACAAATTAAATAACAAGATGCCTTTTATAGTCATTATGGGTTCTATGAAGACCACAAATTCCTTTGTAAATATAGATAATTACATGAAAAAAGGGGAATGGGATTAGTTAGGATTTAGATTTGCAGTTTGGATTTTAAATTCCAAATGTGTCAACATACTTCATTGAATGGGGATTAAAACTCACATTGTTCATTTCACAATGAAGTGGGTAGTTTATAGATTAATTGGATTAATTTGGTTTAGGGTATCTTCTCTTTTGGTGTGTGTGAAGGGCAGAGGATTTTATTGGAGTAAAGTTTCATTTTGTCGATACTGGGTGGTGGGTATCCTACTCAAAGAGAATGGATATGAATGGTGGATTGAATTGGTTGGTGGATTGATTAATTAATTAAAATGATTAATTAACCAATTAATTTAATTAAGTGGGTGGATTATTTAATTAATTAAGGTGATAAAGTGAGTGGATTAATTACTCCCACTGTCCCAAAAGATTGTCCACTTTTTTTTCTTACACAATTTAAGAAAATATCATTGATTACTTGCCAACTCGTAAATTTTGTTATATTTTTTCACTTGTACCCTTGTATATATTCATTTATTACTATCTTTGTTATTAATTTTGACAATACACACCTTTCAATTAATAAGGATAAAATTGACCAATATCTATAACTATTTTTAAAGGGGCAAGTGTTTTGGGACATCCTAAAGGAATAATGGACAATCTTTTTGGGAGAGAGGGAGTAATTAATTAATTAATTATGATGTGATTAATTAATTTAAATTAAAAACAAGGAGATTTGAATTAAAATTAAATTAGGGGGCTACTTAAGGAGAGTAAGTGAGAAGAAATTAGAGTGAGAGAGAGAGAGAGTTAGTGGACAGCTTTCAGCACTAATTCTAAAGGTAAGCAAAATGGTAGAAATGGTGGGGTATTTATAGGCAATTGGTAAGAGGGGTCCTTTGGGCATTGGAAAAGTGAAAAGACAAAAAATAAAAAATAAGGCTAAAAGTGCTGAAAAATCAGGCTGGATGGCAAAATGGGAATTTATATGTGCCAGGGGAGGACAACTATTAGGGGTTGTGGCGCCGCATGACCATTTATGGCTGCCACTAGGTCAGGTTGCCACACCATATGGCTGATTTACAGTGCTTGTACTTTTCAAGCTTCTGGATCAATTTTGGGGCTTTCTTGATTCCAAAAAATTACCAATTAGTATAGATAGATGCAAAATCAATTTTATGATAATTTAACAATCAATTTGAGGAAAAATTTGCTTAGTTTTAGAAAAATACTATATGATACAGAGAGTTATGTATGGGTTAAGAAAGTTTCAATCATGTTGAAAATATTCTGGTAAGCTTTGGTGAGTTTAAAATTAATTTTAGGAGTGTTGAAATGAGAGTTCATAGCTAACCTCCATCAAAACTATTTATTTGTTAGACAGTTTTGATGAGAGTTAACTTAGGATTTTGATAGATTTGGAAGTGAAAAATTATTTCGAATGGATTTGGGTGGTCCTGGTAATTTTTAAAGTCTAATTTGGTAATTTTTGAGGAATTGGGTAATTTTTAGGTTCATTAATTTTCTGTTTTTGGTGTAAGAAACATATCTTTAATCAAAAGATAGGAAAATTGGGTGTCTATAGATAAAGAAAATCATACAAACATGGAGGAACTTTCAAATTTGAATTTTGGATTTAAATGGACTACGAATGCATTTGTACATAATTAAGTAATTTTAAGACACTTTTTACCATGCAGCACTATAGTGCAACACTGTACACTCAACCCCTATAAATACCTCACTTTGCAACATTTGCTACATCCCTCACACTCTCTGATTATAAGCTCACAAAACGTGAACTCTAAAACACTCCCTTTTTATAATTAATCAATTAATTTTTATTTTTTTTATTTTTTTTCTTTTTTATTTTCAATTCAATTTTTTTAATTAATTAATTTTTCTTCTTTTTTCATAATTTTGTAAATTTTCATTTTTTTCATTTTCAGTTTTTTAAGTTTAAAATTTTCATTTTTCCTACATAAAATGCATCAACATTTTTTTTTTTTTTTAAAGTATCTAATTTTTTTTTTAAAAGTAACTAATCTTTTTTTTTTTTTAATTTAAGTAACTAATCTTCTTTTAAAGTAGAAATAATGCAATTCTAATCCATTTGTTGCTCGCTTTTCTTATCACGTTCAACATTCCAAGGTAATGGCTTCTTCATCTAAACAGGGAGCTTCCTCTTCCTATCGTGCTACTACTTCCTTGGGGGGAAGCCTGTGAGGACACTCATTTGAGGTGCCTAGCGATAATTCTAATCCCTCTTTTCTCTTACAAGATCCTCATGAGCATGTCTCGTATAATGGGCCCATGGTGGTCAATATTTCCACTTGCCCTTTTTTCAAGTTTTTTTTAGAAAATTTATATTGTTTGTATGTCCTGCATATCATTTATCTTTGTGCACATGTCCACCAATTTACTATAGACCAAAATAATTAAAAATAAGGGCAGACTGTGTAATTTGAGAAAGGTGGTTAAATTTACCCCTCTAGGGAGTACTGTTAGAGCATTGTTGGAGCCAACATGAGTTTGATCAAGACCCTGGTAGAAAGGTGGTGGACACCACTAACACCTTTCACTTTGCTTGTAGAGAGATGACTTGCATTCCTCTCGATATGTATATGATCTTAGGGGTTTCGATTCAGAACTCAGCCCATTGACATGTGTAATGACTAAAGCAGGCCTTTACTCTTGAAGAGACAAAGGATCTGATCACTTTGACCCTCTCCAGGATAGCATCCACGTTAAGCGTACTTTGCTGACCGATAAGCTGGGGTGGTTAGCAGCTTTTGGGTATTTTGCTCCTGATGAGACTATCACTCGATTATGCTTGTTAGTCATTCCAGGATGCGTTTTCTCCCATAATTCGAGGGACATAGTGGATTTGAACATTCTAGCCAGTTTGATTGATATGGACCCATAGAGCCATTATGACTGCAGTAGGGTGATTCTAAGTGCCATGTACCATGATATAGTTGATTTGTCTAGAGGAAGGGTTTCATCATTTGGTGGGATAGTTCCCATCTGGGAGGTGCATACCCTATGCTTAGATTATACCTTTTGTTATACTTTGTGTGAGTATTATTCTTGGAATTCTAACAACTCTCTAATGTAGGTCTTAGCTTATCAGTACTTTGCTTTTACTACCTCTAGATTGAATGGGCAGGGATTACAGGAATTTTTGGTAGGTTAGAAATAAGTGGAAACCAACTAGCATCCTAATATTGAGAGTCATAGTACCTTGATGATCTGGCCTTATTCAACTACTTGATTGAGGCAGAGGTATTTTTCTTGTTTCTTCTTCCTTCTTTTTTCTATGCATTGGCTTGCTTATTGATTGTTTGTGGCAAATCTCGAGACCCTTTAGAGAGAGAGTGCTCTACCCTCCTGATAATGTGAATTTCATGGTGGCTATTGCCAAAATCTCTTTATTTTTGCCTTTTCTATCTAGGCAAAAGGATCCATTTTTAGACTATAAGATCCTAGTGCATCCCTAGTCCTCTGTTAGTATACACGACATATTGATCAGCAATGCGAGTCTCCCCTGAGATCTTTCCCAATGATGAGGCATACCTTCATCAACGCCCAACTAAAAGTACCATGAGCTTTGTGCCATTTTCCTAATGCATGAGATCACATTGCAGGGACACTCTTCCACTGCCTCTGCTATTCTGAGAGAGCCCATCCTCCTAGTAGTTTTCGAGGATCCTAACGCTAGTGCTTCGGGAGGTCCTATTACTGATATTGGTGGCAGTGTTAATATAGGCCATGGTTCTAGTATAGTAAACTAGGACGTAGAGAACTTTGTCCTTGAGTAGATTACTTACTATAGTGCAAATGGCATTATGAGGATATGATAGCTTCTCGACGTTGTCCATCTAGATGTGTGAGATATTGTGAACCCTCAAATTTTCACCCTTAGGATCAAACTGCAGCTTGACACCAGTTAAGATTAGTGCGCTATGCAGAGTCAGTACTACGGTCTCGCTAACTGGTTAGCAAGCAGGGGTCAAGCAGATAACACCTTGTTGAAAAATATTTTTTTTGAAACTTGCACCTTTAGATGACTAGCACTTGACTACAAACCTATATAATCAAACTAGGCCTAAATTGGATCAAAAATGGATGAGAACGGGCCAAAAAATGAGGTGTAGCAACTCGTAGGACAGTTGTCGCAACTCGCAATTGGCTGTGGTTACTGCAGCCACCGCTTGAGGGCTTTATAATTACCGCAGTCCATAATGAGTTACCGCAGCGCATTTTTCCTTGATCCCACACTGAAAATTCATTATTTTAAGCCCCCAGACTTCCCCTATAAATGCCTTGCACCTCCTAACAACTTCCACACATAATTACATGCTTATATACTCTCCCTAAAGCTTTCTAAACCCTATTCCTAAGCTTTTTAATCAAGAAAAGGTGCAATTCAAGTTTTTTCTTTTAAAGGGAATTTGTGGTACTCAAGCAAGGGTGATTCAAAGTCCTTCCTTCAAAAGAATTCAAGAGTTCTTCTTCCAAAAGGAGTGCTTATGCTATCCCTAAGCTAAGGTGGAACTTAGATTTGGTGCCAAGCTTATTCCCTACGTCCCTCATCATCGAAAGCCAAAGGTAAAAGTTCTCTCCTTTTCCTTTTCAATTTTAACTTCAAGATTTAAATATGAAAAGATATAATTTTGTTAATTAAAATTTTACCTAATTAACAAATATCTAAGCCCTTAAAATCAATTAAAATATGATAACAAAGGTAATGACTTAAAAACCCCTCCTTCACAAGAAGGAAGAACTGTGTGGGCTTTGATTCCCATTCAAAGGGATACAAAGCCATGCCATCTCTAAGGCATCAACTCTACTAAAATTAACAACTTCTTCTTCACATAGTTTAAGATTGAAATTGATTTTCTTAAATAAAAGTTGAAATTTTAGTTCTTTTTATTATAATTGTTTTATTAGTTTTTCTTACTTTAGTTGTTCAGATTATATTTAGGGAATGTGTGCTTTTCTTAGAACCCATAAGGGCTAGAAGAAAATTCCCTGATTTTGACATTTTGATTTGTAATAATTTTAAGTAGTTTTCTTTTATTTTTTCGCATTTTATAATTGTCATTATCTCATATTTGCCATGTATTGCACAAGTAATATTTGTTTCATGCATTATATTATATCTATTCATGCATACATAAAAACTTCTTTTACAAAAGCCAAACTAATTTTTGTATTGTTTTAACCAAAACTTACTCCCCAAGCCCTCTTTGGTCGTTCGAGGACTAGTGCTTTTCCTTGGGATAAATAGTATAATTTTTTAGTTAATCAAATTGGGTTTTTTCTTTAATTTTTCTAACTAAAATAAACAAAATTAAAGTGGCAACTCCTTTTGCAAATTACAATTTACACATTATAATTTTCTAAACTCATAGCAGGTTTCAATTGTGATGTTTCTCTCAATGAGAATTTTTTATTCCCTTTAGCGGATCGACGAGGCCTTACAACTGGCGGCTCCACTGGGGACTCCAAAATATTTTTCAAAATAAAAGATGAAAGTGGACTACTCTTGGTAAATAAAAAGTTTGGCTTTATTAAAAAATAGTTTTTCATGCATCACTACATTAGGATCCTTGTCCAAAACCTTGGTTTCTTAAGAACACAAATGATAGAAAGTAACATCGAGTGGGAAGCCTTCCTTAGGTTTGCTTGCTAATAGTGAAATTATCCAGCCTCCGATGTATCCTCTAATCTTTTTAGAGGTCTAACGAGTATGCAAGTACCATTGGACCCACACGAGAGCCCTTAACTCACACGTGGTTAGGTATATCACATCTCTAGTGTGACGGGTTCCCTTTTAAGCCACCCTTACCCTTTCATATAATGACTTATGGAACTTTCCTTTAGGATTATATGCACCATAATACTGAACTTGGTATTTCATGAAACCTTTTTCAATCAATCATTCATATATGCATGCATAGTTAAACCTTGTGAAGAGTTTAAACCTATCCAAACATCTTCAAGGCCCAAAACTCATGGTCTACTTAAACCTATGGTCAAAACCCAAAACCCATGGTCCATCTTTAAACCTATGGTCAAAACCCAAAACTCATGGTACACCTAAACGCATGGTCAACACCCAAAGCCCATGGTCCACCTAAACCTATGGTCAAGGCCCAAAACTCATGGTCCACCTAAACCCATGGTCCACCTAAACCCATGGTCAAAACTTAAAACCCATGGTTCACCTAAACCCATGGTCCAGTCCTATCCAAACCTATGTCAAACTCATCTATGGTACCCTCATCATTATCCATAATTCTTATTCAAGCTAAACACAGACCTAGCTCTATTCTTTACAACCATTATACAAGTTAAACACCGACCTAGCTTTATCTTTCATAATTCTTACCTAAGCTAAACACTAACCTAGCTTTTATCTTTCACAATTCTTACCTAAGCTAAACACTGATCTAGCTTTATCCTCAAGAATCCTTACTAAAGCTAAATTATAACCTAATTACTCAAAGCTAAATTCTGACCTAGCCACTGAAAGTTAAAATCTGACCTAGCCACCTTAAAGATAAATTCTGACTTAGCTACCCAAAACTAAATTATGACCTAGCTACTCAAAGCTAAAATCTAACCTAGCCACCCAAAGCTAAATTCTGATCTAGCTATCCAAAGCTAAAATATGACCTAGCTCCCTTAGCTAAATATCAACCTAGCTAACATCACACACCTCTACCCTCATCTTTACCCATACACCGTCAACCTAACCATAAGATGCTTTCATCCATTACCATTAAACCTAAGGTCCTTAGTTCATCATACCTCATAACCAATTTTCGCAACTAGATACTAACCCAGCTCCTTTTCCATTTCCTAAGGTTGCTAAGATGTTTACTGGATTCAATAAAGATGTCATAGATAAAATTCTAGCCAAATTGTTAGAGCAACAAGAAGAGATATTCAAGAGACAAGCAACCCAAATTTAGGCCCAATTGCAAGCCCAAAGGGAGGCTATACTAAATGATGTCTAAGACATACTAAGTCGGACTGGCATAAACCAAACCCCAAATCCCATTCTCCAAATTCCACTCAACGTGGACCAAAATTTGACATTAGTTCAGGTGCATGCTTCTACTTCCTCCATTAAGCCAACCTCTAAAACCATACTCCCACCTTCACTTCCCTCACCTAATATCCTTTAAACAAACACTCTCTCCCATCTAGCACCTGCTAAACAACCACAAATCACCACCTTTCCTATAAATCCTTTCTAAGGGAGGAAGCCACATGTAATCCTAAGCTTGAGGTCTTCCTACTTAAACTGGAAGCCATGGAAAAGTTGGTAAAAAGTCTAAAGAAGAGGAAAGGCATGGTTGATATAAGTTCATTAAGCCTTTTCCCTAATGCCCAGTTACCACTAAAGTTCAAGATGCCGAATTTAGACAGATTTGATGGTACTACTTGCCCTAAGATCCATTAAAGATTATGTGGGGGAAATACATCTCTTTAGTGTCAACAACAAGCTCTTTACTCAACTCTTTCAACAAACCCTTACTAATGTTGCTCTAAGATGGTTTATTAATTTGAATGACACCCAAAAATAGACATGGGAGGACATTTGTAATGCATTTGTCAAATAGTACCACTATAATATTGAAGTGGACATTACAAGAAGGGATTTAGAAAGCACTAAGTAGCTTTCGAATGAGACATTCTATGCGTTCCTTACAAGGTAGAGGGCCAAAGTTGCTCTAATGGTAAACAAGCCAATCGAGCAAGAACAAGTGGATATCCTCATTAAGAATTTACTTCCAAACGATCAAGATCCCCTGTTAACACAATACCTACCCACTTTCAAAGCTTTGATCATAATTATATCCAAGGTTGAAGATCACCTTCAAAGCAAATCAAAGACTGCCACCATTGACTTGGACATTGAAGAGGAGCTTGAACCCAATATCGAAGAATTTGACTCTAGCTAAACCTAACCGATCTAGAATTAGTCCGAGATCTCATTAGCAATGAATGCCTCTTTTACCCATCAACCTTTCAAGCCACCTAGTGAGTCAACAAGGCAAGAAGGATACCAGTCAGAGTCCATGTCATTTAAGTCCAAGTCATCATTTAAGTCAGAGTCATCGTTTTAAGTTTGATTATCAGAGTCATCTTTTTCAAGTCTGTTTATCAGAGTCATCTTTTTCGAGTCTATTTGTCAAAGTCATCCTATTAAGTTTATTGAAGTCATTTTTATTGTAATAAGGTAAGATGGCATTATTTAATAAATTTCCTTTCTTTATGTGTTTCTTTTCATCCAATTTGAATAAAACAATAATTTTTGCACTAATAAGAAATCACATATGAAGGGTCAAGAATTCGTGTAAGGCCACAATAAATGATCATTAAAGGTAGCTTTCACCAAAATTGCAGTTCCTTGGAAAACATTCAGATTCTCCAAGCAGACATCCATGTCACTTTCCCTCCAAGCTGACACCCCTTTGCCAAAATTTGAATATTCTATAAAACACCAAAGCTCCCATCCTCACAATAACAAGCTGGGGGCAATCCTCAATCATCTTCATAAGCAAAGTAAAACAAATAGCCTTACTAACTGAAAAGGGAAGGAAAATTGAAAATCCAACCAATGATCCAAATAGAATCAGACTTTTCCAAGCAAGGCATAACAAATAACCTTGCCAACCTTAAAAAAAAATCAAAAAAAGGGAAAAATTTCAAAAAATCAAAAAAATGGAAAAATTCAAAAAATCAAAAAAAAAAGAGAAAATGAAAAAAAAATAGAGAGAGAGAGAGACAGAGAGAGAGAAACTCAGAAGGGCAACTTAGAGCAAGTAATCAAAGGAATTGCTAAGTTAAAAACCCACAAAGGCAGCTTAGCTAAAAGATGGAATCAACTCAAAGCACCAATTGAAGATGGAGCTTTGTTTCATTTAAATTGGATTCACTATCTAGTCTATTAGTCCTATCTCATCTAAAAGATAGTCATTCTGTTAGTCTTACCTTTCATAGAGTCATGTTTCCCTACATTTGTACCCCGTTAAGTGTTTTCACCACTTTTGCTTAGAGTTTTTAGCCTCTTGTGTCTCATCCTATCATTATCACATCAGTTAGAGTCTAGTCTCACCTTCTAGTCTATGTGTCCAACTTGTTAAATCAACTCACAAGGTGGCATCTCACCTATCTCCTCCAAAACACCTTTACCCCTAACTCCTTCCAAAGACTATGCATCTTGGACATATTATTATCAAATTCCTTGGCAAAATATAAAAGCTTAGGCTCATCAGCATAACCAAGGCCCATCATCATTAAAGCCCAAGTTTCTTGGCTAAATTGCCTTCTTTGGGAATACTTGTAGACTACTTTAAGCTCAAGGTCTCTTTATTAAGTTAGCTCAACAAATGAATCCACTACCCTAAATACTATATTGGATTGACCGTCTTTTTTCAAATTTTGCAACCTAAATTTTCAAGTGACAATTCTTGACCAGATTGGAACCTAACACAACTTGATTCAATATCTCAATACCAGCCTATTCTTTTAAGGACTTACCTGACCTACCTTTCCAATGACTAATCCTTAGCCAAAAGCTTTCCCTACAAGGATTGATCCTCAACCATAACTTTTCATGGGCAAATCGAGCTGAGCCACCCATGCTAACATTCCCATATCCCTCGTCTTTTAGAGATATAACATTCTCTTAATCCTCTCTAACATCAAGGCTAAACAGATAGCTTTGATCCCAATCCTCTTAACATTAATGTTGACCAGATAGCTTTGATCATAATCCTCCCAACATCAAGGTCAAACAGATAGCTTTGATCCCAATCCTTCCAAGACCAAAGCCAAATAGATAGCTTTGATCCTAATCCTCCCAAGCATCAAGGCTGAATAGATAGCTTTGGTTCCAATCCTCCCAAGTACCAAAGTTGAATAGATAGATTTGATCCCAATCGTCCTAAACATTAAAGCTAAATAAATATCTTTAATCCCAATGCTCCCAAGCACCAAAGTCGAACAGATAACTTTGATCACAATTTTTCCAACATCAAGGCCAAACAGATAGCTTTCATCTTAATCCTCCTAACACCAAAGCCAAACAGATAGCTTTGATCCCAAGCCTCCCAAACATCAAAGCTAAACAGATAGCTTTGATCTCAATCCTCCCAAGAACTAAAGCTGAACAGATAACTTTGATCCTAATTTTTCCAACTTCAAGACTAAATAGGTAGCTTTAATCCCAATCCTCCTAACACCAAAGCTGAATAGATAGCTTTAATCCCAATCCTCCCAAGTACCAAAGCCGAACAGATAGCTTTGATCCTAATTTTTTCCAACCTTAAGGTCAAACAGACTGCTTTGATCCCAATCCTCCCAACACCAAAGCCGAACAGATAACTTTGATCCCAATCCTCCTAAATATCAAAGTTAAATAGATAACTTTGATCGTAATCTCCTCAATAGTAGGGCTGAACAAGTGGCCTTACTAAACCGGTTTAAATTCCTAAATCTTCCCCTCCTAGGTGGACCAAATCTAAAACGTCTAGGCCAAATAGATAGCCTTGATAAAAATTTACAAAACTATCTTTAGCTCCAACATTAGGGCCGAATAGATAGCCTTAACTGAAATTCACTAAAACCATATTTATCTCCAACATTTAGGCTGGACATAGAGCGTTAATTGAAATTCACCAAGACCATTCTCACATCCAACGTCAAAGTCAAACCGATAGCCATTGACAAAACCTCATTTATCCTAGGGACCCCCTCCCAAAAGGTTCATATTCTTATACCTTGTTTACCCTTCACAAGTTTCAATTTGCATAAGCATAAATGCCCTTATGCATGACAAATACAAGCAGAGATCATAAGCCCAGAATTTGACATGGCACAAGCTTAGAGTCTGACATGGCATAGCTGAGAATCTGATATGGCATTAGAACACATAAGCTAAAAATTTGATGCAGCACAGCACAATCTAACAATTTGACATGGCATCTCTTCTTGGTTCACTATCATCAAAATTGCCTTTTGCTCAAAGCCAATTTTGATAAGGGGATAGCTGTGAACTCTCAAATTTGCACCCTTAGGATCTGACTATAGCTTGACACCTACTAAGATTAGTGTGCTATGTAAAGCCAGTACGGTGGTCCCACAATTCAGTTAGCAGGCAAGGGTCTAGAAGGGCAGCTCCCCATTGAAAAATAAATTTTCTAAAACTTGCACTTTCAGATAACTAATACTCGATTATGAACCCATAAAATCAAGCTGGGCCCAAATCGGATAAAAAATGGATGAGAACAGGTTGAAAAATAAAGTGCGGCAACTAATAGCTCTATAGCAACTATAGAGGGCTCTTTAGTTACCGCAGTCCTTGATGAGTTACTGTAGTGCATTTTTCCCTAATCCTATACTAAAATTTCACTGTTTTAAGCCTTTAGACTCCATCTATAAATATCTTACACCTCCTAACAACTTCCACACACAATTACATGCTTCTATACTTTCCTTAAAGCTTTCTAAGCCCTATTTCTAAGCTTCCTAGTCAAAAAAAGGTGCAATTCAAGTTCGTTCTTTCAAAGGGAATTTGTGGTACTTAAGCAAGGGTGATTCAAAGTCCTTCCTTCAAAAGAATTCAAGAGTTCTTCTTCCAAAAGGAGTGCTCATGTTATCCCTAAACCAAGGTGGAACTTAGATTTGATGCCAAGCTTGTTCGCTATGTCCCTCATCGTTGAAAGCCAAAGGTAAAAGTTCTCTCCTTTTCTTTTTCAATTCCAACTTCAAGATTTAAATCTAAAAAGATCTAATTTTAGTTAATTAAAATTTGACCTAATTAACAAATATCTAAGCCCTTACAATCAATCAAAACATGATAACAAAGGCAATGACTTAAAAACCCCTCCTTCGCAAGAAGGAAAAACTGCATGGAATTTGATTCCCATTCAAAGGGATATGTAGGCATGCTATCTCTAAGGCATCAACTTTGCTAAAATTAATAACTTCTTCTCTCTTTCACCTTCTTCACATAGTTTAGGATAGAAATTACTTTTCTTAAATAAAAGTCAAAAATTTAGTTCATTTTATTATAATTATTTTATTACTTTTTCTTACTTTATTTGTTTAGATTATATTTAGGGAATGTGTGCTTTTCTTAGAACCCACAAGGGCTATAGGAAAGATTCCCTGATTTTGACATTTTGACTTGTAATAATTTTAAGTAATTTTCTTTTATTTTTTGTATTTTATAATTGTCATTATCTCATATTTTCCATGTATTGTATGAGTAATGTCTGTTTCATGCATCATATTATATATGTTCATGCATACATAAAAACTTCTTTTTACAAAAGCTATTTTGTATTTAAGTCAAACTAATTTTTGTATTGTTTTAACCAAAACCTAGTCCCTGAGCCCTCTTTAGTCATTCGAGAACTAGTGCTTTTCCTTGGGATAAATGATACAATTTTGGAGTCAATCAAATTGGATTTTTCCTTTAATTTTCCCAACTAAAATAAACAAAATTAAAGTGGCAACTCCTTTTGCAAATTTCAATCTACAAAGTACAATTTTCTAAACTCATAGCGGGTTCTAGTCGTGATGTTTCTCCCAAAGAGCATTTTTAATTCCCTTTAGTAGATTAGACCGATATTCTGGTGAGGCCTCACAGATATCCTCAACAATATTGAGGTATGACTCTATCCACTTCGCTTATATTTTCAAATGATCCTTGTGTAAGAATTGCTTTATACTTACTTTTGCATTTGGAATGGATACAAAGCATCTAATGTTTCTTCTCTAGTTCAGGTACCTAAGTATTTCATCCAATGCACATACTGCATTTCCCTAGGATAAAGGTAGCTCTTGGTGGGATGTTAACTTATCTTAACATGGCAAAGGTGATGAGGATTCTCTTCGGAGGCAAAGGAGAGGAGAAAGACACTACTAATTTGGCGATGGCGAGGCTAGCACTTAACTCTTTTGGCTTTTATATTTTCTTCTTGTTTGGATACTGTATCTATTTTTTACCACCCTAGCAAGAGATAGTATTTTATAGATGACTATATGTATTCTTATGAACTAATGTATTGCACTTACTTACTTATGGACAATGACAATGTCTATTTATACATGCATGCTTGCTATACGACTCTTTTTTATACTTTCGCTATATGTTGTATGCTATATATTATGGATGCATGTTTGTAATGAAAAATCATGGATGAATGTTATGGATGAGATTTTATGTATGAGGGATGCACATTCTAAGACTTGAGTTTGCTGATTCACGGCTCCATTCTTATTTCTTTTGATGAATTCCAATCCTAAAAAGTTTCAAAAGTATTTACTTTTGAATTTTTTGTCCAAAGTAAGGAGGCAAATAGTTTAAATTTCATCACGGGACTCAAAATTAGGGTGTGGAGACCAAAAGAGGAAAAAAGTACACTGAAAGAGACCATCTTCTGCAATAGCCCTAAGCAGCACTATAAGGCATGTGTGTAACACAAAATCTACTTTACGATGGCCACAGAAGGAGCTTGTCGCACTGCCAAAATGTCTTGTAATGCAGTGGCTATCTTTTGCGGCAAAGCCATTTTTTTAGTAGCTTTGCTAGTACTTTTCTTATGTTGATTCTTTGGGGCTATACAAATGTACGAAATTCAACATAGATTCACTTTTTTCTTAGTTTTTATGCTGAAACTTTATCCATTCATAAAATTTTCCTCCTTTTGCTTAGTTTTTTTTTTTTTACCTCTTTTTGCCTTTTTTTTTTTTTTCCATTTATGTAGGATTCTCATACCAATGGAACTATATTTCAGCCATTATATACATATGGGGATGAAGAAACTCAATAAAGTTGAGAAAATCAACCTGGGTAGATCTAGGATCAAGACTATGATGGAACTGAGAAGAGTTTAGGTGAATTAGGACTTCCTGAGGGCATATTTTTGGTTATGGGATCTAGTGGCCTAAGTTTTCCACTTTAGAATGGGTATGGAGGAGCTATGTCCATCCTTCAGAGAATTCAACACTATACTTAAAATGTGAAGAGGCTAGTGAGATGGTAGTGGATGGTCAGGTGAATATAACCTCAATGATTGAGGTGTTTTAGGATCCCAGTGACCAAGGAGATATGAAGAGACAGAGGCTCAATATGAGGGCTCTAGTTTTCTGTTTGAGGGCCGAGTACATATTCCTAAGGTTTATTGGTTAAGGTGATGCCAAAGTGGCAGGTTTGCTATTATAGATGGAGCAGAGCCATCCAATGGTTGGGGCTATTTTAGAAGAGACATTGTTAAGTTTGTACTGCTTTGTTTGGGGCTTAAAGAGGTGAACTATCTCCCCAGTTATTCTCTAGATGAGGAAAATTTGCTTGTCTTTGGCTTTTTATGTTAAAGGTGCTCTGTTAGGATTTTATTTTATTTTTTTGGATTTTCAGTTTTTTTATAGGTTTGATTGATGGATCACCTCAAAGTTGTGGCTCCTCCAGCTAAGACTCCTTACACTCCTGTCCGGTACCATATGCAACCCATCTTGGTTCAATGGGGTCAATGTGAGAGTGGGTAGGATAATTGCTAGAACTTGCCCAAAAGGATATATTTTATCACTATTAGTGGTATGGAATCAGGTCATTCATGACTATGAGTCCTGGGTACCGAGTAGTTTGTTTGTTGGGTTTGGCTCAGACAACCTTATATTAGAGGACGAGGGCTTTGATGTAGATGGACCAAACTCAAGACGTACAACCAGTTATACCTTTCATAGAGCCTGCACAGATTATAGTTCCCATCACTAGGGCTATCAAGGGTGATTAATTAAGGAGTTATTATGCAGTGCGATTCGAGGTTGGCTTTTGGACTACTGAGAGATATTATAGCTGGTTGACTTAGGTTGTATGGCCAGTTGAGAGGGAGCAATGGGCTGCTTTGCTAAGGGAATTAGAGGGTGACATAATGGAGGATAGAGAGACTACTGGAGATTCTAATGAGGGCAAAAGGACTGCAGCTCAAACAGAGGGAGTGACTCATCCTTCTAAGGAGACTAGAGGAGTTACTAAGGGTTTGCACTATAGGCTGCAGTGTGACTCTGACTGCTGTGGTGATGATAGAGGAGATTATGACTACGGTAAGGAGGCTAAGAGGCACCACAATTATGGTATAGAGGAGGGTTATTGTAGCTAATACATAGAGGAGGATAGCTATTTCTAGGGTTCAGAAAAGGGTTGCGGTGGTTAGTGCACCGATGAGGACTGCTATTTATAGGGTTCAAAGGAGAGTTGTTGTTGTGGCAGGAAGGGCTAGTTCCTAAGCAACTACCATACAAAAGAGGATTTTTTTAAAGTAGTTCTAGAGCTACTAGTGCTCAAGGCAAAGTGTCTAATGTGAGTGATAAAGACTAGAAGGAGGGGTCTGACAAATAAGGAGATTATGGCTAGGCTGGATTCTAATGACAGCTTGGTAAATATGAATCTAAGTGAAGGAGAAGGATTACTTAGACTCAGACTTTGAATATGATGATGACATTTACTTTTATCTTATCCATTTCATAGCTGTTTAGGATCTTTGTTATAGGCTTTTTATTTTTTTAGTTGACATGACTATACAATAAAAGGATAAACTATAGATAACATAGGAAAGGCTATCCTTTTTTATGGTGATAGATTGTATTCTACAAAATATGATTATCATTATATGAGACATCTTTTATTTTCTTTAATTTTTGCCTAAGCTGCCCTTTGGATTTTTCAACTTAACAAGCAGTTTTCATTTTTTTTTTCTTATATTAACTCTAACTTTTGCCTAACCCATCCTTCGAGTTTTCAACTTAACAAGTATTTTCATTCATTTTTTCATTTCATTTTGTTTTCTATTTTGGTAAAAGAACCAAATGAATGATGCATTAGGCACAGAGAAAACAAGAATGCTATTATGTGTAATAAAAATATTTTTATATTATGATTTGGACTGCACCCGAGTCGAGATACCTACATATCCCTTAACATCACTTTTCTTTCGTTCATTTCTTTTTAGGGAGAACTAGATCCATATAGTTCTGATTATAGACATATTATGAATAAAATAGAAATTAAATGAAAATATTATCTTTAGAGAACATATCTCTTTAGCTGGTCCATATTGCAAGGATTAAAGAACTTATTTTCGTCCACATGTATGAGGATAGAGCCTCCGCCGAATAGGATTTTCTTGAGCATATACAGTCCTGCCCAGTTTAGTCTGAACTTCTCCCTCAGGTCATGAATTAGGACTCAGATCACCTTTAGGACTAAGTTTCCTTCTTACAAACCTTTATCATTTACCTTCTTATTGAAGTGTCTAGCTAGCTTTTGCTAAAAGTCTTGAATCTTATATAAGCATCTATTCTCTTTTCATAGATGACATTCAACTGGTTATGAAACCCCCTAATCCACTCTGCTTCACTCAGCATAGTAGACTTGCATTTCAATAGGGAAGATGACCTTCATTTAATAAACCAAAGTGTATAAGATTACCCCTATTATAGTGCAAATAGTGGTTCTGCATCCCTATAAAGCAACAGATAGATGCTTATGATAGTTTTATTATTTCATGATGGTCTTTTGTAGAATGGTCTTGATGGTCTTTTTGGTGGCTTTAAGTGCTTTATTAATCTGTAGTCGATGGGAAGAGCAGTGGTAATGTTAAATTCCTTACTTGTAGAGCAGGCAAAACACCTCCTTTTGAAAATGGAAGTTGTTATTAGTGATTATCTCAAATGGAGTTCCAAACTAATAAGGATATTAATTTGGATAAAGTGTTCCACATTCTTTACATTTAAGACTTTGATATGGTGCCACTTTAATCCATTTTATGAAGTAGTCTATGGCTACCAAGATATACTCATGGCCACTAGAAGACTTCAAGGATATCCTTTCAATGACATCTATGCTTGAAGTAGCAAAAGGTCTTGGTGTCACTATTGGGTTAATGGAACAAGAGGTCAATTGTGTAATTTAGCAAAAATATGATACTTATGGCATTTATGTACATACCTTGCACAATCCTCATTCATGGTTAGCTAGAAATGACCCAAATTCATGATCTTCCAAGCCAAAGTAATTTTGTTCATTTGCAGGCTTTCTTCTACACCACAAACCCACTCCATAATCTAGCTAGGCTTCTTCTTCAATTACACATCATAAGTAGATATTGTCCTAAGCTCTCTTATATAGCACATCCCTATTTGGTATGAAATTGGCAACTAACTGCCTCAGGATTCTTTAGTCTTTTTTGAAGGTTCCTTCTAGGTACTTGCCATTATGAATGTAATTGAGGATATCCTAAAACCAAGGCTTAGTGTTAGCCAACTGAATATTCAAACTAATGATGTAATACCTAGGCTGTTATTTTACTTCAATGATGATATGCATGTGAATTTTATTATCACTCATGTCTATCATTAAGGTTAAAGTGGCTAGAGCATCGTCAAATGGATTTTTCGCACTTGGCAAATAGTTGAAGGAGAGTTCATAAAAATTTTATGCTAGATCATTTAGGAGTTAATGATAAGAAACCACATGCTATTCTCTTATCCTTCACTTACTAACGGCTTAGGAAACAATTGGGTTTGAATCATTATAGACCTCTAAGTTGTCTATTCTCATATTGATGGCCGCCACTAGACTAGCTATGCATGCTTCATATTATGCATTTTTATTGGTTACCTCAAAGCCTAGTTTAATTGCCATGGGCAAATGATCTTCTTTAGGAGTGATAAGGACTATGCCAACTTCATAGCCTTTGTTGTTAAATGCACCATCAAATAATAGCTTCCACACCTCAAGGTTTATAATTAGGATATTCTCATTCGAGAATTCAATCTCAAATTATCCACCATCCATAAGGGCTACAGCTAATTGGTCAGCAATTGCACTTGCCTTTATCGCTTTTCTCTAAATATACATCAAATTAAATGTTGCCAATGCTACCATCATCATGCCATTTTGCTATCAAGAACCAACCTCTCTATAAGGAATTTCAAGAGGCTTTTGTCAACTAGCACATGGGTTGTGCATGAGCATAAGTAATGCTGGAGCTTATGGCATATCTATACTAAAAAGCTAGGCATAATTGCTCAATTTGATTATACTTAAGCTCGTGAGCTAGCATACTTTTGCTTAAATAATAGATGGCATTCTCTTTGTGTGAATTTGGAACATTCTGAGTAAGTATTGCACCTATAGTTTTCAAAATAATGGATAAGTAAAGCAATAATGGTTGACTTGGTCTTGGAGGTTGCAATACGATGGATTAAGTAGGTATTACTTCATTTTGTCAAAGGCTTCTTGATATTTTTTATTCCAATGTTTATAGACTCCTTTTCTTAGTAGCTTGAAAATCGGCACAATATGTATGCTAGCTGTGCAATGAAGTGACTGATATATTGCAGGTGACCTAGAAAGCCTCTAATCTCCTTCTCAATTTTATGAGGGGCATTTCTATAATTGCTTTTCACTTTATGTGATCCACTTTTATACCCCTTTGACTAACTAAGTGTACTAGAATACACTTGAGAAGGCACCAAAGATGCACTTGGTTAGGTTTAATGTGAGGATGTATTACCTAAGCCTTGAGAAAATATGTCTAATGCTTTTAAACATCCCTCAGGGGTCTCATATTTTACCACCATATCATCATACACTTCGACATCCTTGTGCATCATGTCATGAAAAATAGTGGTTGCCATTCTCTAATATATTGCCCTAACATTTTTCAAACCGAAAGGCATTACTTTATAATAGTAGGTGCCCCATTCTATTACGAATAATGTCTTTTCCTTGTTAAGAAGGTACACTTGGACTTTATTGTAGCCTGTATAAAGGTCAGTCAAGAAGACCAACTTTGCACCAGCCATGTGATCTACTAACAAGTTGATATGGGATAGAGGAAAGCCATCTATTAGGCAAGCCTTGTTGAGGTCCCTATAATAAAAAAACATACAAACCTTTGCATCCTTTTTGGGGACAAGTACTATGTTGGCTAACTATAAAGGGCAGGTGATCGGCTCAATGAACTCATTATCTAGCAACATAGTTGCCTTTTCTTTAATCTTTAACGAGCATTCTACCATAACTTTTGTTTAACAGGCTTCATGTGTTTGTAGGTTGGAATCTTGTGAACTGCAATGCTTGGATCTATCCTTACTATATCATTGGATTTCTATGCAAAAATAGGTGAAGAATTGACGAAAATTTTCAATTATTGCTTTTGTGTTATGATATGCATATGCAATATTGTAATTTTAGGTTTTTCATCTATGCCATAGTTGATTGGTTCTTAACCTTTTCATTTCTTGTTTCTTATTTTTATTTTCTTTTTCAGATGTCTCATTTAATGATGACTAATAATAAGTAGAACATAAAAAGTCAAGAAAGTAAGTAGAAAATTTGAACTTCTTATTGTTGATGAAGTTCCCATCATTATAGGTTACATCAAAGGATAATACCATATGGTGGGTTACAAAATTAGAAAGATTGAACTCAACAGTCTCAGTTTTAGAAACTGATTCATGAGACTTGGATGACTGAGACTCAGACTCAGAAGTCTCAGATAAACTTAGAGGACACAGATAGGAGTGCAATAGGGTTAGTGCTCTTCTTAAAATACTAGTTATTGGATGGAACTTGAGATGGTTGGATGAGCTTAGTGGAATCCAGTTAGTGATCATATGGATGGATTCAAAAAGAGAGGGCTCCATACTTGTTTTCCAATCCTCCTCTAGCAAGTAGATTGGCACATACTCCTCCAGGTTGAGCCTAACATTAAAAAAAATTTCAAACCTAGAAATTAGCTTTTTAAAGATCAGGCAATACCAGGGTTTAGGAAAACGATAATAAGGAAAACCTTCCCCTTTCTTTCATAAAGTATCCATTTAGGGTTTTGAACACCTTACCTCTTAGCATCGGCTCTCAGCTTGGTCTTTTCCTCTAGCTCTGCTATAACATTGAGTTTAGGCTCACAACTAAGGCTAAATGGAGGACTAGTAGTGGGATGCTCTGTGAACTAGGCTACCCTTTGCTAGTTCCTTCTGAGACTAACCCTAGAAAATAGTCTATTTTCTTAATCATGTTAGCTACAACCACATTACTATATAGGTCAAAATCAAAAGGAATGAATTCTTTGCCTTCCCCTTGAATGAACTTAATGGTGTCAAATGGAAAGCCTAAGAAAGGAATAACAGAGGGTTTCAACTTGATCTTTAAGATTGGCATGGAGCTTGGAGTGTCACTTTTGTTATGATACTTGCACCATTGGAAAAATTTAACTTTTGGTGTAAAGAGGATGGGACAGCTTTAATTTGGTGGATCCACAACCTCCCAAGGAGAAGATAAAAATAGGTTGGGACATCAATCATTTGAAAAAAGATGGGCATAGGAATAAGTCCAATAGTAACATCCAAATTGTTAATACTCATGACCTCCCTCTTGGTGTTATCATAAGCTCTCACAGCTTAGTCTAATGGAGTGAAATCCATAGCCTTTAATCCTAGGCAACTGGCTACTTTCAGTGGGCATAAGTTTAGAGTAGACCTATTATTAAGCAAACATATGGGCAAAGTCTTGCCCCGGGTCATCACAATGACTTAAGGAGCATAATTGTAGTTTTCCTCTCCTTGTGGGATATCATGGTCACTAAAGGAAATAGGCATGGACTTTATAATGCTTGTCATGTAAGCTATAAGGGTTTCAAGTGAGATGTCAATAAGAGCTTAGCATTAGTTCAACGCCTTGCAAAAAGCTTGAAAATGAGAGTAGGGAGACTGGATGAGGCTCCAAATGGAGATATTGGCCTGAGTTTTCTTTCAATTACTTCAAGATGGGATCTTTGTTAGGCTCATTATGATGTTTTAACTTCATAGTAGGAGAGGAAACAGTATGGATTACTAAAATTTATTCTTTTGTCATGGTGGGTTGTGGTGGTGGTCATGGAAACTCTCCCACTTCAAGTGATTGCATTGACTTCAATGGCAAAGTCATTTTAGTCTAGACCATGGCAATAGTCTAAAGTGGGATGGATCATAAAGAGTGGATCAAACTCTAGCCCAGTGGAATCAATGAAGTTGACATTTGCTATATAATTTGGGAAAGGATTTATGGTGATGTTGGGCCTAGGCCTAGGAGAAATAATATCTCAACCATCAATAAGGTCTTGAATTCTATGCCGTAGAGCCTTGCACACATCAGTTTTATGCCTAAGTCCTTAGTGATAGTCATAATGCTTATTAGCATCATAGTTCTTGGGCAATGGATTAGAAGGTGCTCTTGACTCTAAGGGTTTAACAAGGTGGGCTTCCAAGGCCTTTTATAGACAATACTTAATGGCATACCCAACTTAAAAAGGTCCTTCTTTCCAACCTTATGGATTAGTGATATGAAACATCATTTACCTCCCCTCCCTTTTAGGTGGCAAAGTGGGCGATATTGGCGGTGTAACTGGTGTTTTTGCAAGTATATCATGCTTGAGGATTCATCTTTGAGTTATCCATACTGAATCAAATCCTCAATCCTAGAAGCAGTGACAACCAGAGCCTTAAGGTCAAGAAGATGTTGTGTTTGCAAGTGATTCTGCTATTAAGGGAGGAGATTCTTAACAATGATATCAATTTACTCTTCTTCAAAGGGGCAATTCACCATTCGGGCTGCTTTTGCCCTCCACTTTATAAGGAACAAAGTGAAGGATTCTTTTTGACCTTGTTTGGTGGTGTCCTAATCTCGACGGGGATATCAACTTCAATGTTGTAGTGGTATTGTTTCAAGAAGGCATTGTATATGTCATCCCAAGTTTTCTTGTGGTTTAGGTTGTGATCTAACAACCACTTAACAGCAGCACCGGTTAAGGAATGTTGGAATAATTGAGGAAAGAGCTCGTCATCCACTCTAAAAGGTCTCATGCTATACATTTTAAGGTGGCACTATTAAATTGTCGATGACTAGCATTTTAAAATTTGGTGGGACCTATGCATTTGGAAAAATAGCTGAAGAATTAACTTCTATCATATCCTCATACTTTTTAATATTTTTAAGAGTTCTTTCCATAGCTTCAAATTTCTCCATCACTTTCTTGGGCTCACGAAAATTGGAGAAATCGCCACTTTGAAAAGGTTTCACTGTAGTGAGAGGATAGAAGCATTTACATCCATAGCATGAGAGGTAGGATTTTCAAGTGCCTTTCCCTTATTAGCGAGATCGATAATGGGAGGAGTGAAAGTAGGAGCATGGCTAGTACCGACTTCGGTAGAAGTGGGTTCAACATGAGTGGGAGGAGGAGTGGTAGTGGTGTTAGTCATCTCTTTGACCTCATTAATGATAGATTGGTGTTGGGAGTTGACGAAATTAGTGAAGGTGACAAGTTAGGCATTAAGAGCATTGGTCAAGGAGTCAGCTTAGGTCTGTAGAGCAATAGTGAGTGTGTTTTAGAAATCCTCATCTTACTTTTAAAGAGGTGGCAAGAAATGCATTCATGGCATCTTAGTCAAAAGGGTTGGAAGTATTAGCAATCAGTGCCTTCAAAATAAAAGGGAAAAGAACAGAGTAAAGAGAAAAGAATGGAGTAAGAATTTAAATTTGAAAAGAAAAAAGGGTGTAGATGCAATAGTCAGTTGGGAAAATGATTCCCTTATTTGGTTGGTCATTGGGTTGAGAAATTTGGTGGGTGTGGTCATATGTTTAGGGTGACGAATAACCGATCTTTATTTTTGAGGTATTTGGGGTTTATTGTCGAGTTTCTTATGTTATGTCATGTATGCATGATAATATCACAATGCATGTCAAAACAGATATCATAAACATATGTACAAAGGTTTCGATTATTATAGTACATAGAACTTAAGGTTAAAGGCTAAGGCAGTGTATGCATAAGGGTAGAGGGTGGTTTAGTTTAGGGTTCCCATCCCACTAGAGTATCGATATGCCTAACCACATGTGAGCTAAGGAGCCTTGCATAAGTCTAATAGTATTGATTGCTTGTTACACCATTAAAATGATCGGGGATTCATTGCGAGGTGGAATGCTTTCGCTATCTCCCAACATACTCAAAGAGAGTTGCCAAGCCAATACTACTCACCATCCAAAGTTTTCCTAAATACTAAGGTCAGGCAAGGAGCCTTTGTTATGTAAACTAATGTATAAGAGTCAAACTATACTTAAGTGAGCGAAAAGGAGATTATTTTAGGAAAAATCCTTACCAAATAATAGTTCTCTTATTTTGGTTTCCTTTTTATTAAAAAGGGTGGCAACCAGTCCCTAGGGGAGTAGCCAACTATGAAGCCTCACTTGAAAACCCCTTCCATCAATCAAGAAAGATGCCCTAAGGAAAGGCCAGCAATTTTTAAGAAAGGTTAAGAAATGAGTTTCAATGCTTACAATTGGAATCACTATTATTCAAAAAATTGATTTAAGGTTTGAAAAGGATTTAGGAGTCGCCATTCTATTTGAAAATGGAAAAATTGAGGGAAAATCCAATTATGACTCCAATTAATTAATTTTTTAATCAACTTACCCAAGGATAAAATCATTAGTCTTTGAACTAAATTGAGATCAGGGACTAGGTCTTTAGCTTTAAATAATTTAATTTTGGCTCCTAAGTTTAATTTGACTTAAAGAATGATTTTATGAGTGATAAGTATAAATGACAAGTATAGTGCATAAACATGGCATAATATGAATGCATGGAGAGATTAAAGAGCAAATAAAGTAAAACATCCATAAGTATGTGTTCTCTCTAGTCCTTATAGATTCTAGGATAACCACAAGTCACTCCTTAACTCCAAAAGTAGCTAAATGACTATCTTCTCTAGCCCTTATGGGTTCTAGAAAGACCCCAATTTTCATACAAATATAGATAATTACATTAAAAAAAAAAAAGGAAAAAGGATTAGTTGGGATTTGGATTTGCAGTTTGGGTTTTAAATTTCAAACATGCCTATATATCCCATTAAATGAGAATAAAAATCCACATAATTTATTCCAAAGTTAAGTGAGGGGTTACAGATTAATTAGATTAGTTTGGTTTGGGATGGTGAGTGAGGATAAGTATTTATACCTTTTCTTTTGGTGTGTGTGATAGGTAGACAGTTTTATTAGACTGAAATTTCATTGGGTGGTGGGTATCCTACTCAAGGAGAGTGGATATGAATGGTGGATTAGATTGATTGAATGATTAATTAATTAATTAATTAATTAAAATGATTAATTAACCAATTAATTTTATTAAGTGGGTGGATTAATTAATTAATTAGTTAAAAGGATAAATAAATTAATTAAAGTGATAAAGTGAGTGGATTAATTAGTTAATTAAAAAGATTAATTAATTAATTAATTGTGATGTGATTAACTAATTTAAAATAAAATCAAGAAGATTTTAATTAAAATTGATTTTCATTTAAATTAGGGGGGTAACTCAATAAGAGTATGTGAGAAGTAATTAGAGGGGGGGGGTGTGGAAGAGAGAGAGAGAGAGAGAGAGAGAGAATTAGTGGATAGCTATTAACACTAATTCTAGGGGTGAGCAAAATGTTAGAAATAATAGGGTACTTATAGGCGATACATAGGAGGGGTACTTTGGACATTGGAAAAGTGAAAAGACAAAAAATAAATAAATAAGGTTAAAAATACTGAAAATCAGGTTGGATAGGCAAAATAGAAATTTTTGCAGGCAGAGAGAGGACAGCCACCAAAGGGGGTGTAGCATCTCATAGGCCATTTGCAGTTGCAGCTAGGTGGACCTACAGCGCCACATGATTGATTTGCAATGCTTGTAATTGATTTGCAATGCTTGTACTTTTCAAGCCTCCATATTAGTTTTTGGGGCCTTTTTTATTCCAAAAAATTAGTAGCAAGTGTTGGTAGGCTCAAGATTAATTTAAGGACAATTTGACAATCATTCTAAGGAGAAATTCGATCAGTTTTAAAAAAATATTATCTGATATATTGAGTCTGGTCTAGATCGAAAAGTGTTAGATCATGTTAGGAATATTTTGGTCGACTTTTGTGAGTTTATAATTAGTTTTAGGAGTATTAAAATGAGGGTTCACACAAGGACATTTCGTGTACTTGGCATGGGCTTTTCAATGGCTTGGTATCCAACATTAAACCTTCAATTTCTTTCTCTCAAACTTCAATCCATTCTTCTTCCAATGATCATATTAACATCTAATCTTCATATTCCTTGCTTCCTATCACTTAAAATTCATTAAAAAGTATAGTTCATTCCATAATAACCCTTATGAATTACTTACCATAATTGCATAAAATTTACACATACACATAACAAAAAATTGATACACATAACTAACATGAGCTTGAGCACGTAACAAAGCACTTAGCATACATAGCACATATAAACTCTGGCATACATAACTAATATGAATTTGGGATATTACAAGAGATATACTTTAATGGATAACATTCTGAGATCCACATGCACATAAGGAAAATTAATATTTTTCAGTTAATTTCTTCGAAAGGCAGGTCAATTATGCAAAGTCATTTTCTTCTTCTAATCAGTGACAAAGAAAGTGAGATCAAGGGTTCCTTTGAGAAATTTTGGGTTTCCTTTTTTACTAATCAAGAAGATTTTAATTAAAATTAGGGGGCTCCTTAATAAGAGTATGTGAGAAGTAATTAGAGAGAGAGAGAGAGAGAGAGAATTAGTGGATAGATATTAACACCAATTCTAGGGGTGAGCAAAATGGTAGAAATAGTGGGGTATTTATAGGCAATACAGAAGAGGGGTACTTTGGACATTGGAAAAGTGAAAAGATAAAAAAAAATAACAGTAAGGTTAAAAATATTGAAAATCAAGCTGGATAGGCAAAATAGGAATTTTTGCAGGCAGGGAGAGGACAGCCACCGAAAGGGGTGCAGCATCTCATAGGCCATTCGCAATTACAGCTAGGTGGGCCTACAGCGCCACACGATTCATTTGTGATGCTTGTACTTTTCAAGTCTCCATATCAGTTTTTGGGGCCTTCTTGATTTCAAAAAATTAGTAGCAAGTGTTGGTAGGGTCAAAATTAATTTTAGGACAATTTGACAATCATTCTAAGGAGTAATCTGATCAATTTTGAAAAATATTGTCTAGTACAGTGAGTCTGGTCTGGATTGAAAAAGTGTTAAATTATGTTAGAAATATTTCAGTCGACTTTTATAAGTTTATAATTAGTTTTAGGAGTGTTAAAATGAGGATCCACACAAGGACGTTTCATGTACTTGGCATGGGCTTTTCAATGGCTTGGTATCCAAAATTAAACCTTCACTTTCTTTCTCTCAAACTTCAATTCATTCTTCTTCCAACGGACCTCTAATGATCATATTAACATTTAATCTTCATATTCCTTGCTTCCTATCACTTAAAATTCGTTAAAAAGTATAGCTCATTCCGTAATAACACTTAAGAATTACTTACCATAATTGTATAAAATTTACGCATACATATAACAAAAAATTGATACACATAACTAACATGAGCTTGAGCACATAACAAAGCACTTAGCATACATAGCACATATAAAACTTTGGCATACATAACTAATATGAATTTGGGGTATTATAAGAGATATACTTTAATGGCTAACATTCTAAGATCCATATGTGTATGAGGAAAATTAATATTTTTCAGTTAATTTCTTTGAAAGGTAGGTCAATTATGCAAAGTGGTTTTCTTCTTGTAATCAGTGACAAATAAAGTGAGATCGAGGGTTCCTTTAAGAAATGTTGGGTTTCCTTTTTTACTAATCAAGAAGATTTTAATTAAAATTAGGGGGCTTCTTAATAAGAGTATGTGAGAAGTAATTAGAGAGAGAGAGAGAGAGAGAGAGAGAGAATTAGTGGATAGCTATTAACACCAATTCTAGGGGTGAGCAAAATGGTAGAAATAGTAGGGTATTTATAAGCGATACATAGGAGGGGTACTTTGGACAATGGAAAAGTGAAAAGACAAAAAAAAAAAAAAAAGTAAGGTTAAAAATATTGAAAATCAAGCTAGATAGGCAAAATAGGAATTTTTGCAGGTAGGGAGAGGACAACCACCAAAGGGGGTGTAGCATCTCATAGGCCATTTGCTATTGCAGCTAGGTGGGCCTGCAACGCCACATGATTGATTTGCAATGCTTGTACTTTTCAAGTCTCCACATCGGTTTTGGGCCTTCTTGATTCCAAAAAATTAGTAGCAAGTGTTGGTAGGCTCAAAATTAATTTTAGGACAATTTGACCATCATTCTAAGGAGTAATCCGATCAATTTTGGAAAATATTGTTTAGTACAGTGAGTCCAGTTTGGATCAAAAAGTGTTAGATTATGTTAAGAATATTGTGATCGACCTTTATGAGTTTATAATTAGTTTTAGGAGTGTTAAAATGAGGATTCACACAAGGACGTTTCATGTACTTGGCATGGGCTTTTCAATGGCTTGGTATCCAACATTAAACCTTCACTTTCTTTCTCTCAAACTTCAATCCATTGTTCTTCAAACTGACCTCTAATGATCATATTAACATCTAATCTTCATATTCCTTGCTTCTTATCACTTAAAATTCATTAAAAAGTATAGTTCATTCCATAATAATACTTAAGAATTACTTACCATAATTACATAAAATTTACGCATACACATAACAAAAAATTGATACACATAACTAACACGAGCTTAAGCACATAACAAAGCACTTAGCATACATAACACATATAAACATTGGCATATATAACTAATATGAATTTGGGGTATTACAAGAGATATACTTTAATGGCTAACATTCTAAGATCCACATGTGCATAAAGAAAATTAATATTTTTCAGTTAATTTCTTCGAAAGGCAAGTCAATTATGCAAAGTGGTTTTCTTCTTCTAATCAATGACAAAGAAAGTGAGATCGAGGATTCCTTTAAGAAATTTTGAGTTTCCTTTTTTACTAATCAATTACTCTCTCTTCTCTATTAGCAGTAATTTTCTTGCCTTAAATGCCCTCATCAATGTGTGTTCTGATTTTGTATGACCCTTTGTATATACTTTTCCTAATTCCACAAATGGGTCTATCAATGTCGATCTCTGTAGTCCATTAATTGATCCAAAAATGAATCATAGGGATAATTGGACTGGTTTGATTTACCTACACCAAATTGGATTTTAAACCCTATTTGGCTATCATATTTTATATGATTAGTCTTGTGCACCTGTGTACTTTACAAATGATTTGTTATAACCCAAAGTATATTTGGCCAAATTTGTTTCCACTTTACCATTTTTACTTTATTCATTTGAGAATCAAGAGTCAAAGCAGAAAAAGTTGATATTATTTCACGCCAAAAAAAAAGTGTACGGTATTATTTGGCACTAGCAAGTAGTTTGAGTGTTGCACATCATTTAAGTAATTTCAAAATCGTGATTTATATTAATTACTATAAATGTATGATTTTTTTAAAAAATTTGTAATTCTTAAATATAATAAAATAATTAATAAAGATGTAAATCTAAAATAATATTACATAATAAATTCTTATTTTGACTAATTTTTCATTAACCACTAGATTATATTATATTTATTATGAAAATAAATATATATAAAGTAAAAGAACACAAGAATGGAGAAGAAGAAGAATAATAATTTTGTATTACTTTTGGTGTATCAAACAATGCTAGAAGTCCCTCTATTTATAGGGTAAGATTAACATGAGTTACAATACAATTAACTTAAGAAATCAATTACAATAAAAAATATGTAACCTAATATAATAAAGGGATGAGTTATAGGATTCTAAAGGTCATGAGTTATAGACATCCATTATAATTTATTCATAATACTCCCCTTTGGATGTCTACCCCTGCAAAGAATATGCCTTATTAAAACCTTACTAGTAAAAACCTAGTGGGAAGAAAAAACTAGTGAAGAAAAAAGAGTACAATATTCTTGCATACAAATAGTATACTACCTCACTAAAAACCTTATCAAGAAAACCCAATGGGATGAAACCTTTGGTTAAGGGAAAAAGAGTACAGTGCTAAACTCCCCCTATTTGCAATATCACTGAAGATCTTTGAGGCGACGCATTCTAGTATTGTGAACTAATTTCTTAAATGTTGCAGTAGGTAATGCCTTAGTGAACAAATCTGCTAGATTATCACTTGAACGAATTTGTTGAATACTAATCTCACCATTCTTTTGAAGATCATGTGTAAAGAAGAATTTTAATGAAATATGCTTTATTCTATCTCCTTTAATAGATCCTTCTTTTAATTAAGCAATACAAGTTGCGTTATCTTCATAAATTATTGTTGGGATTTCTTTATCTAAATATCGACCACACATTTCTTGAATATGTTGAGTTATTGATCTTATCCAAACACATTCTCGGCTTGCTTCATGAACTGCTATTATCTCTGCATGATTTAATGAAGTAGCAACTATTGTTTGCTTTGTAGGACGCCAAGATATAGCTGTATTACCATATGTGAATAAATAACCCATTTGAGATCGAGCTTTATGTAGATCAGATAAATGCCCTTCATCTGCATAAGCAACCAATTGAGGTCTAAATTCATTTGTATATAATAAACCCAAATCAGCAATTCCTTGAAGATATCACAATATGTGCTTAATACCATTCCAATGTCTTCGGGTTGGCGAAGAACTATATCTTGCTAGCAAATTGACACGAAAAGCAATGTCAGGCCTTGTATTATTAGCAAGATACATCAATGCACCAATTGCACTAAGATATGGCACTTCAGGACCAAGAATTTCTTCATTATCTTCTCGAGGCTTGAATGGGTCATTATTCACATCAAGTGATCGAACGACCATTGGACTACTTAATTAATGTGCTTTGTCCATATAAAATCATTTAAGAACCTTTTCTGTATAATTTGACTGATGAATAAAAATTCCTTTTGTTAAATGTTCAATTTGTAAACCAAGACAGAACTTTGTCTTTCCAAGATCTTTCATCTCAAATTCTTTTTTCAAGTTACCTACTGCTTTTGGAAGTTCTTCAGGAGTTCCAATAATATTTAAATCGTCAACATAAATAGAAATTATGGGAAACTCATATCCAAATTTCTTTATAAAAACACATGGACAAATTGGATCATTTTTATAACCTTCTTTTATCAAATATTCACTAAGGTGATTATACCACATGTGTCCAGATTGTTTTAATCCATACAAAGATCTTTGTAACTTAATTGAATACATTTCTCGAGAACTTGCATTGCATTTTTCTGGCATTTTAAATCCTTTAGGGATTTTCATATAGATATCATTATCAAGTGAGCCATATAGGAAAGCTGTGACTACATCCATTAGGCGCATATCAAGTCTTTCATGTACTGCTAGATTAATAAGATATCTAAAAGTTATTGCATCCACCACAGGAGAATATGTCTCCTCATAATCAATTCTAGATCTTTGCGAAAATCCTTGTGCAACAAGTCTTGCTTTGTACCTTGTGATTTCATTTTTTGCATTTCTTTTTCTTACAAATACCCATTTGTAACCTACTGGTTTCACACCTTCAAGTGTTTGGACTACTGGTCCAAAAACTTTGCGCTTTTCAAGTGAATTCAATTCTACTTGTATTGCATCTTTCCATTTAGGCCAATCATCTCTATTTTGACATTCTTGAACAGATTGTGGTTCAAGATCCATATTATCATTCATAATATCTAATGCTACATTATATGCAAAACTGCAGTCCACAACCATTTCATTTCTATTCCGTCTTTTTCCAGAACTAACATAATTTATCAAGATCTCTTCATTTTTACCATCTTTGGGTATTTGTACTTCTTTAGGAAGTTTATTTATGTTAGTATCAACCTTTTCAATAAAATCATCATTATTATTTACAATTTTTCTTTTTCAAAGATTTTTATCCTTAGAACCAATAAGTCTTCCATGCTTCAGGCATGTTTGAGATTCATTAACAGATTGTCCTTCTGGGACGTCAATATGAATTGAAATATTGATGGCTGGTACATGAGATTTTTTTACTCGTTTTGGATCAGCAAGTGCATATGGCAGTTGATTTGCTAATTTTTGCATATGGATTATCTTTTGAACTTCTTGTTCATAATATTTTATTCTAGGGTCTAAATGAGACAATGATGAAGTATTCTATGCTATTGTCTTTTCCACCTTTTTATTTTCTCCCCCTAATGCTGGGAATATGGCTTCATCAAAATGACAATTTGCAAATTATGCCATAAATACATCTCCTGTTAATGGCTTAAGATATTTAATTATTGAGGGAGATTCATATCCAACATATATTCCTAATCTCCTTTGGGGACCCATCTTAGTACGTTACGGTGGAGCAATAGGAACATATACCGCACATCCAAAAATTCGTAAATGAGAAATATTTGGCTCTTGATCAAAAGCCAATTGTAACAGGGAGAACTTATGGTAGCTTGTTGGTCTAATACATATAAGTGCTGGCGGATGTAAAATGGCATGTCCCCATACTAAAGTAGGGAGTTTGGTCCTCATAAGCAATGGTTTAGCTATTAATTGAAGGCATTTAATAAGTAATTCTGCTAAACCATTTTGCGTGTGAACATGTGCTACAGGATGTTCAACTTTTATTCTAAGTGAAATGCAAAAATCATTAAAAATTTGGAATGTAAACTCACCAACATTATCAAGACAAATTGTCTTAATTGGATGATCTGGAAATTGTGCTTGTAATTGAATTATTTGAGCAAGTAATCTCGCAAATGCTAAATTGCATGATGATAATAAACATACATGTGACCATCTAGTAAAAGCATCGATTAAAACCATAAAATATCTAAATGGTCCACATGATGGATGAATAGGTCCACATATATCACCTTGAATATGCTATAGAAATGTAGGTGATTCAATTCCAATTTTAGCTGGTGATGGTCTTATAATTAATTTTTCTTGAGAATATGCAGCGTAGAAAATTCATTTCCTTGAAGAATCTTCTAGTTCTTCAATGGATGCCCATGTGAATTTTCAATAATTTTTCTCATCACTATTGAACCAGGATGGCCTAATTGGTCATGCCAAATAATAAAAGTATTTGGATATGTAAACTTCTAGTTTACTATAAGATTTGCTTCAATTGTACTAATTTTTATGTAGTACAAACCAGAGGAAAGTGCAGGAAATTTTTCTAATACTCATTTCTCACCTAAAATAATGTTTGTAACATTGAGATATTCTTGATTCCTCTCATTTATAGTCTCAATATGATATCCATTGCTACGAATATCTTTAAAACTTAATAAATTTCTATGAAACTTTAGAGAAAATAATGCATTATCTATGACAAATTTTGTACCTCTTGGTAATAATATATTGGCTCTTCTGGAGCCTTCAATTATTTTTGTGTTACTAGATATTGTAGTAACAATTGCTTCACCCATTTTCAAAGAAGAAAAATGTTTTGCATTTTTAAGAATAGTATGTATGGTTGTACTATTCACAATATATATATTTTCTTCATTTGTCTTGGATTCAATCAAAAGCGGAGAAGTATTCATTTGTTTCTTGATTGAAATAAAACAAAACAAAATATATTAGAAATATATTAGAAATATCATTAATTAATAGGGGAAAACATTACATTAAGAAAATAAAAAAAAATACAATAAAGTAAAACAAAAAAAAACACATAAAATAAATAAAAGCTTGCACACAAAATAAACTTTTATGATATCTTGATATTTCTTAATCAATTTTCCTTCTCAACTGGTTCAAAGAAATCAGCCATATCCAAATGTCTTATATCAACAGGATCATTATTTTTAAAAACACAATTGGTCTCTATATTTTTTCCCTTCTCCTTTAATGATGCTTGATAAAGCTCAACAAGATGTTTAGGCATACGACAAGTACGTGACCAATATCCAGTCATTCCACATCGATAACATGTACTTTGTCCACTTTTCACATTGTTTTGTTTTGCATCATCGTTATCCCACTTCTGATGGTAATTTGTATTTTTAGAATTGAAATTATTATTGTAACCACCATGATAATTATGTTGACCATGACTATAACTACAACTATGAGCACAACCGCGGCCACGACCACGACCTCGACCACGGCCACATCCAAGTCCATGTCCACGTTCTCTTACATTTTTATTATTATTACATGTTACAACATTCACTTCAGGGAATGGAGTAGAACCAGTAGGACATGCTTTATGATTTTTCATCAATAGCTCATTATTTTGTTCAGTCACAAGAATGCATGAAATTAATTCAGAATATTTTTTAAATTCCTTTTCTCGATATTACTACTGCAGGAGCACATTCGAGGCATGAAAAGTAGAGAAAGTTTTCTCTAACATATCATCATCAATTACTTTTTCTCCACACAATTTTAATTGAGAGCTAATTCTAAATATTGCAAAATTATATTTATTCACCGTTTTAAAATCTTGTTATTGTAAGTGCATCCAATCATAACGAACTTTTGGGAGAATTACTGTTTTTTGGTGGTCATATCTTTCCTTCAAATTTTTCCATAAAACAAGTGGATCTTTTATAGTAAAGTATTCGACTTTTAGCCCTTCATCAAGATGGTGATAAAGGAAAATCATTACCTTTGCACGATTTTGCATTGAAGCATCATTTTCTTCTTTGATAGTATCTCTAAGACCCATAGCATCTAAGTGAATTTCAGCATCTAATATACATGATAGACAATTCTTCCCTGTAATATCAAGTGCCACAAACTCAAGTTTTGTGAGATTTGACATCATGAAACTATCATACAAATAATTATATTAGACAAAATAATAATTTATACAAAAACATGAAAAAATATAAAAGAATAAAATAAAACATGATAGCGTATATTAATAAGCATGTGGACAAATTAAATATATTTAAAAATAAATGGAATGAAAATAGTGCCATCATATCAAGTTTAACAATAAAATCTAGGAAAAAAAATGTAACGAGTAATAAGAATATGAATATTATATAAACATTGCAAATAATAAGAAACATATTAATTAATAAAAAGAAAACAAGTATTATATGAAAATTATATTCATGTGCTATCACATCATATTATAGGTGCACTATGTATATATAAATTTAAGATAATTCATATATTTGCAAGGGAACAAACATAACCAAAATGTATGATTTGCAATATATAATTTGGTTATCCATAGTACATATGAGATTGTGTTCTTACATTTCGTGCAATATATATATATATATCATGTTATTCTTATATATATTATCCTATATATGTCGTGTTCTTTATCTCTTTTTTTTTTTTTTTTTTTTTGCAAAGAATATAAAACCAAAACACAGTAATATACAAACAAATAGTAATATACAAGCATTAATATATTAAAACCGACTTAAAATAATCATGTAATATAACAATGAATCAACAAAAACAAATGGCATTTTATTATATTCATGATATATATATATATATATTTTAATAAAAATAAATAATTAACTAAGATGGTGACAAAATAAATAAATAAAGGTATGAAAATAAAATTTTTAAGAGAGTAAAACTTACTTAGATTTGAATGTTCAAAAGAATATCGTGCTGATAACGTATTATAAAAATAAATATATATAAAGTAAAAGAACACAATAATGGAGAAGAAGAAGAACAACAATTTTATATTGCTTTTGGTGTATCAAACAATACTAAAAGTCTCTCTATTTATAAGGTAAGATTAACATAAGTTACAATACAATTAACTTAAAAAATCAATTACAATAAAGAATATGTAACCTAATGTAATAAAAAGATGAGTTATAGGATTCTAAAGGTTATGAGTTATAGACATCCATTATAATTTATTCATAATAATATTAATATTATATTTTTAAAGGATACTATTAAATAAAACAAAACATAATAGTATGTTACTTTTTATTTCAATAAGAATCTAAACATTTTTAATATAATTTCGAGATTTTTTTTATACTTCATATAACAATCAAAAAGGTAATCAAAGTAATGAAAAGGCTTTTAGTTAATTTTTTTATATTTATATATTTTTATTATGTAATTTTAATAAATTAATAAAAAAATTATTGTAATAAATATATAATTTTTCTCTATAATTATACATTACAAAAGATAAATTAAAAAAATTATATTATATGAAATATAAAAAATATTATGAAATAAGCTACAAATAGTAACACCTTTTTTTTTTTTTTTTCCTGAGCAAGGAAAGAGAAATCAAATCTAAATCTATTATTCAAGTTTTATATGCACTTACCATTATGCACTTACCATTAGGTTATAACTTAGAGTGCAGCTACAAATAATAACATAGTTATAATAGTAATTTAATGATCCAAACTTACGTAAATCTATTTATATGTGAAATCTAAAATCTAATAATGCTATAAATTATTAATATTTTAATTACCTGTTTATTGAATAAGATTAGATTTGGCACTTATATTGTAATATGAAAACAATAAATTTGCGAAAATAATTATTTTCCATTGAACCTATATTAATTTTTTAGAAATAACATTTATAATTATGCATAAAAAAGATAAATCAAAATAATTGTAAATCAACACTTGAGATCTAACTCAAGTGACAAGAATATTTGCTTTTGGAAATGAGAGATTTTATGTTCAAGACCTCTTTTCCGTATTATGTGAGATTTTGCTTTTATAATGAGTGTTAGGATATAGCTACCCCCTGTTATGTAGCCCACGGCCCAATAGGCCTCGCACGAATCAAAAAAAAATAATTGTAAATCAACACTTGAGATATAACTCAAGTGACAAGAATATTTGCTTTTGGAAATGAGAGATTTTATGTTCGAGACCTCTTTTCCATATTATGTGAGATTTTGCTTTTATAATGAGTGTTAGGATATAGCTACCCCCTGTTATGTAGCCCACGGCCCAATAGGCCTCGCACGAATCAAAAAAAATAATTGTAAATCAAAATAATTGTATTCCATTAAAGACACAACATAAATAAATAAACGTACCATATTTTTGAATGAATAAAAGAAATCAAAAATTAAACAAATAGAAAAATTGATATAACAATGATTGAAAATAATTCATTAACTTATGTCTTTTTGATGATTCAACTGTATCGAGGGCACTTATGTCTTTTTGATAATTCATTGGCTTATAGCATTGGTACCCCTATTGTGGAATATTTTTGTATTATTTTTTGGCATACATTTCAATACCAAAGGACAATCCACAAGATATTTAGGTACGTAAATGGTTTCTGAAATTGTGAACTTATATATTTCTTTTATTTTAATGTAATTTTTGCTAACATTTGGGTTCCTCTTGATTGAATGGACATTCACATTAACAATTGTATCCAGTAATAATCAAAGTACACCTAGTGATCATATTGAAATTGATTCCCTCGACACAGTTGGCCATACAGGGCAACCACCATAAGTGGGAATGTCCTTTCCATCCTTGTAAGATTTGTCCCAGCATTATAAAAAATATGCAAAGGGAAAAGGCTTTAGCATTGTGAGACACTCATGTAGGAAGGGCTGAAGTGGAGAAACTCAATCTCATTACGCCTGTTACCGAGCTGGAAAACTGAACAATAGTGCCGAGAATTATCTTAAACCACAGCCATCTGGATGCGTCGGTTGTTCTGAACGGGTATGTGCTTCATTATCTAGAGAAGGCAGGTGGAAAGTAAATTTAGTTCAATTGAGTGATAATCATGATGACACCAAAAAAGCACTGTTTCTTGCATCAATATAAAAGCTTGCAAATGCACGTGAAAAGGCCAATCAAGATTAATAATGTTGCTGGCATTCGCCTTAGCAAAAAGGTACAATCACTAGTTGTTGATGCTGGCGGGTATGAGGAGATGAGTTGTCTTCCTTGGGATTACAGGAACCACTTTGGAATTGTTAGGCGATCGATACTTGGTGATGGAGATGCGGAGGTCGTCAACCAATTTTTCAAACGAATGCAACAAGCTAATCATGATTTTTTTCATTTAATAGATACTGACAAAGAAGGCATGTTAAGAAATTAATGTGATGTGGGTAGATGCAAGTTGCAGGGCAGCTTATAGAGAATCTGGTGACGTAATTCCATTTGATACAACATATCTTTTGAACAAATATGATATGCCTGTTGCTCCATTATAGGCATCCATCATCACAGTCAGTCCATTTTATTTGGCTATGCCCTATTATGCATTGAGGAAGCAAACAAATTCAGATGGGTGTTTAAGACATGGTTGGCATGCATGGGCAATGTCTAGCCCCTGATATAATCACAGACCAATGTCTAGGTATCGGTAATACATTTAAGAAAGTATTTTCTAAAGCAAAGCATAGATGGTGTTTGTGACATATACTGGGGCTTTTTACTTAATTGAGTAAAAAAGAAATATTTTTCAATATGAGTTAGGTGAGAAAATATTTTTTTATATATGCTCTTTTATGCTAAGTGTGACTAGCGACTTTGCTAACTTATTTTTTTTTGCATGGTTGCCACTTGGCAAACATATCTTTTTTTAAAATTTTAAATTTTATATTTATTTTGTAAAAATTTAAATTAATTAAAATTATGAATTTTTATATATTATATAAATTTAATATTTTTAATTATTAAAAATTATAAAAAAATATTTTTTAATTTTCATAATTATAAAAATTTTTACATAAATATTATTATTAAAAAAATTCTTGTACATAAAAATTATTACAAAAAATAATTTTTATATATAAAATTTTTATACATGAAAAACACTTTTTGATCATGCATGGAAATTATTTTTAGCAATTTCTTATTTAATTTTTCAATATTATTCACTTTTTAATATTTCATATGAAAGTTTATTTAATTTAGAATTTCTTTTAGTATATCAAATTTATTTTAATATAAAATAAATTTTTGATTTTTAACAATATATAATAAATATAAAATTATTAAAAAAAACTTGATACAATTAGTATCTATATGCAAAGCGCATACAAAGATACAGTATACAGTTTTATTAATATATTAATAAGTTAATAATTTTTATGTACAAATTTTGAAATATTTTTTATAATTTTAATATTTGAAATATTAAATTTATATAATATATAAAAATTAAATATAAAATAAAATAATTTATAAATTATAATTTATAATTTATAATATATAATATATAAAAATATGATTATAATTCATAAAACTGTATACTGTATAAAATATAAATTTATAATTTATAATTTATAAATTATAAATTAAATATAAAATAAAATAATTTATAAATTATAAATTATAATTTTTAATATATAAAAATATGATTATAATTCATAAATTATTAATTTATATTTATAAATTATAATTTTTAATTTTTAATTTTATAATACAAATTATAAATATAAATTATTTTATTTTTCCGTGGCATAAAAGAGCATAGGTGGGGAAATATTTTCCCACCTAGCTTATATTGGGAAATTTTTTTTTTTTTTTTTTACTTAATTAAGTAAAAGGCCCCATATACTAACAGTTTCTAGAGAAGATGAAGCATCGAACGAACTATTTTGATATCAAGGAATGTTAAAACTCATTAGCAATCAACGAGTTCCATATGAGATGGACAATGATATTGGAGTTGTTCAATTTACACAGCAATAATCAATGGCTAATTGGATTGTATTATAAGAGGGAAATGTAGGTTCCAATTTATGTTCGAACACTTTTCGGGTGGAAGACAGTGAAAGCATGAACACATTTTTTGATGGAAACATACATTCTAGGACCACCCTAAAATAGTCTGTTAATCAATAAGAAATCGCATTAAAGGAAAAGATTGAAAAAGAGCCTACAGCAGACCTTATGAACTCATTGATTCCTTGTGTGATGTTATGGTATTCAGTAGCAATTTCAAAAACTCTATACAAGAGAAATGTTTGCAAAGTTTCAGACTCAAATCTGTCATGTTATATATTGCGATGCTAGTATGATTAAAGAAGAGGGGAATTTCATTTAATATTCTCTTGATGAGAAGAGGTACTTTGAAAGTGATTTTACTGCACGTATCTCCTTTGTGGTATTTAGGTACCATTTGTTTAGTTGGACGAGACAGGACAGTATTGAATAAATACGGTCTGTCTTTGTTTTGTTTACTTTTTTGCATTTTAGGGACATGATAATAATGGACTCTTATCCTATCCCAATGAAGCATAATTATATAATTATTATATTTAAAAAATATTTTTATTAATAAAACTAAATAATTATTATATAATTAAATGATTATTATATAATTATTATTTACTTTTATTGATTTGAATTTTTTATTTTTTTATTTTTAAATAATAAAGTTAAAATTATATTTATTATATATATATACAAAGGCATTTTATTTATTTTTCATAAATTAAACAAAAAAAATATAAAAACTAGATAGAAAAGCTAAATAGTCTGATAAATCTAAAATTGAGAGACTAATTAATTAGTTTTTCAAAAAGTACAGACGAGTTAGTTAGGGCAAGCTTAGGGACTAATTAAATAATAATTCATCCTATTAATGTTAAATAATAGCTAAACATTATCAAATACCATTTTACTTAAAATATTATTAAAAATATTAAAATACATATTGATGATATTAACTTATTCTTTAACTTTTGACTTGTCTTGTCTATCATATACCAAATAGTAGATTGCATAAGACAAAACATTCATTTTATCTAGTATTATCTAATCATTCTTGTCTTATTCAGTCCTAAGATTACAACCAACTATGGACTTATCGGACTGGGACTGGAAAAGTTAATTGTAATTTCAGGATGATTGAGTTTGTTGGCATTCTTTGTTGTCACTCACTTCGTGTTTTGACAAATTAAAGTTGTGGATATTGTACCTATTTGGATTTCAAGTATGAGTAGAAATTTCATATTGAAAATTTAAGGCATGAGTAAAGCACACTCTTAAGAGATGTTACTTTTAATTGAATTTCAAAAATTTAGGATGGAGAGCAAATTCACGCTCATTATTGAACCTTAATGCTCATTACTATTGGATGTCACTAATGTTACTCACCAGTGAAGTTAAATAGAGGGATCGCTCGTTACCAATTTGTAACGAATGTTACCCTATCAGGATCAAATTAGGACTTACAATACAGAGAAAAATTTCACGTTTGTTCTTCGAAATCACCAACATTACCATAACAAAGTAACAAACATTAGCTGTCATTTTCAAGCAAAATATGTAGAGATTTCTAGTAGTTAAAGATGATGTTGGAGTACATATCTATCATTTTCACTACAGAACAATCACATTTTTTAGGCAAATTTGAAGTTTTATATATAGATGGAGTTTCGAAGTGAAGATTAAGAGATCTCAAGTGCATTGTGAAATCCAAGCTCCCAATCTTAAAATCTTTTTTACTCTATTTTAGAACATATTGTGCTCACTCTAAAATTCTTAGTGTTCACTCTTGGAAAGCTATTAAGCTTAAAGTCATTCATTGTAATAGCTTTGTATGTGTCTGGAGAGACATTAAATGTCAAATCCATTGTAATTGCTTGTATGTTTGGGTGAAATCCCGAAAATCTAGTGTAAATAGTGAAATCTTGAATTGACTGCAATTGTAAGAGATGTTAGGTGCAAACTTGAATTAGTGAAACTCTAAATCAAGGATTTAGGAGATGTGGATGTGGAAGAAGAGTTTGCTCCAAATCACTATAGAAACGAGCTAAAAATTCTCTAACTATTTCTTCAATTCATTTAATTTGCATTGTATTTGTTTTATTATTGTATTTGTTTGATTATTGCATTTAGGTTGAGAAATTACATTAGAATTTCAATATGCTATTCATTCCTTCCCTTTTAGGAACATTGCCATATAAAGCTCAATAATTGGTATTAGAAATTTTGCTCTTATTTGTATAAAATCTAATTATTTTAAGAGCCACTGATCCATTATGGCATATTTATCAATGACTATTTTCCTATGGGGACATTGTAGCACAAGATCTCCATTGTTTTGTGATACAAATTACAATCGATGGAAGGTTAGGATGAGATTCCATATGAGATCTCAAAGATACAACTTTGAGAAGTGGTAGAGAAAGGTACCTTTATTTTGATGGAGGAAAACTCTAACAAGTCCAAGGATTCTTCCATCTACACCAATTAAGGCTATGGATTTGCTATTGTGCTAACTTATTAAAACTAAATTCAATAAAGTTTCAATTTGTAAAATAGTAAAGGAGATGTGGAATGTGTTGAAGATGACTCACGAAGGCACCAACGAAGGGAAGGACACTAAATTGACCATACTCACCACAAGCATTGAGAATTTCATCATGATGAAATGGCGGCAAAAATGTACAAGAGGTTCACTATTATAGTGAATGATCTTAAAGGCCTTGAAAAGACCTTCACTCAAAGGGAGTTAATCAACAAAATCTTGAGGTCTTTATAGGAGAAGTACAATTCAAAGGTGGATGCAATTAAAGAATCGAAGAATTTTAAATCATTGAGTCTTAAGGAGTTAGATGAAAATCTCATCACCTATGAAATGAAGAAAAATAAGAAGCAAGAGTCAAGAGAAAAGGGGAAAGAAACTACTTAAAAAAAAAAAAAGAGAAGTTTATTGCTCTAAAGGCTTCAATTGAGGAAAAGAAGGAATCCTCAAGTGAAGATGATAAGCAAGAGATGCTACTTCTTGCAAGAAGGTTTAGTAAGTTCAACAAGTTCATCTCCAAAGACAAATACAAGAAAAAGTAAAGATAAGGGAAAGCAAGTGGAAGAGAAGAAAAATAAGGTGATTTACTATGAATGCAAAAAAAAAAAAATAGACAAGAATGTTCCAATCTTAAACACAACAAGAAGAAAAATGATAGAGAAAGAAGATATTTAAAGAAGAATATGGCTTATGCAACTTGGAGTAAAAGTGATACTTCTAATGATGAGGAATCATCGAAGGATGATGAAAATGAGAAAGCCAACATATGTCTCATGGTACAAGAGGATGAGTAAGAAGAAGTTGAGGTAAATTCTAAACCTTAAATATTTGGTGAATTATAAGATGCATATGATGAGCTAATGAATAATTTTATGAACACAACAAAGGAGAATCTTTCTTTGAAAAAGAATTCATTTCATTTGAAAAATGAGCATGAGAAAATTTTGCAAGAACTTAAATTAAAGAAAGAAAATGAAAACCTTATGTCTTATTAAAAGATTTTAAAGGCTTCTTTGAAAAGTTATCTTGTGAATATGATAAAGTCAGGAGTGAGCTAAATGACTCAAAATAAATTTTGAAAAAGTTTTCTATTGGTAGCAAAACTCTTGAAGACATGTGGATTTTCAAAAGTTAATTTGTTCTTTGTGAAAAGATTGATTTGTGATACAATATGGATTTTCAGAGTCAAGAAAGTTATATCTTTTTTGAGAAAAAGACATTGGACCCTAAAAAGCTAACAAAATGCTCATATTGTCATTTCCATGATCATGCATTGCAAGTGCACCCTATTAAACTTAAGAGGTCATACATTATTAGAAATATTAACATTCCAAAAGAATCAAAGGCTATAATTAAAAGTGTATAGGTTCCTATGGCAGCTAACAAGGATGGACCCAAATGTGCTTGGGTATCAACAAAAGGATAAAAAATTATTTTCTTATAAGAGCACTCAAAAAAGAATAACCAATGGATGTTCGACAGTAGATGTTCAAAGCATATGACCAGAGATAAGACATAATTCATCAAGTTAGAAGTCAAATATGAGATTTGGAAACAATTTCAAAGGCAAGATCATTAGAATTGACTCTGTTGGTAATGGTGATATTTCTTTAACTAAAGTGCTATTTGTTGATAATCTTAAGTATAATTTATTAAGCATTAGTCAATTATGTAATAGTGGTTATAGAGTCATTTTCAAGTCACTTGCACATGAGGTTATGGATATCAAAACAAATAAGATAGCTTTTATTAGATATTTTCAAGGCAATGTATATGTTATAGACCTAAATAATGGTTCAAACAAAAATCTTTACTTTTTGTCAATTAAAGATGAGTATACATTCTTGTGGTATAAGAGACTACGGCATACTAGCATAGATGTGAGCTCAAAACTTTCCATTGACTTAGTGAATGATTTGCCAAAATTAAATTATTTTCAAAAAGGAAAGTATTTGTGATGCTTGTGTAAAAGGAAAACATTATAGAAACTCTTTTAAATCTAAAAATATTATTTCAACTTCTAGACTTTACAATTACTTCATATGCATTTGTTTAGTCCCTCAAGAACCTCAAGCCTTAGTAGAAGCATTATTCTCTTGTGCTTGTTGATGATTATTCACACTTTAATTGAGTGTTTTTCCTTGCTCATAAACATGATATATTTCATGTGTTCATTCCACTCATGAAGGTTTTGCAAACTCAAAAATGATATGTCATCTCTAGTATTAGGAGTGATCATGGGAAATGTTTGAAAATTTAGATTTTGAAAATTATTTCAAAGAATATGGCATTGAGCACAATTTTTCTACATGTATGACTCTTAAAAGAAATAATGTTGTTCAAAAGAGAAATAGATCATTGATAGAAATGGCTAAAATCATGCTATGTGAAAATGATTTGCCAAAATGTTTTTATGAGAAGGCGGTTAGCACGGCATATCGTATCATCAATAGAGATATGATTAGGCATATCCTCAAAAAAACCCCATATGAATTGTGGAAGAGGAGGATGTCTAATGTTGCATACCTCATCCATTTGGTTACGAAAGCATTCTACTTAATAATGGTAAGGATAATCTTTGAGAATATGATGCCAAATCTAATGATATAATATTCCTTAATTATTCTTCCCATTCTAAAGCTCATTGAGTTTTCAACAAAAGAACTCTTAGAGAAAATTAAAAGAATATTTTTCACTTAAATTAGAAAAATATATTCAATTAAAAAATTAAAAAAATATTTTGAATAAAAAAGTACCCAATGATTTTTTATTCATATATTGATTTTTAAGGAAAATTTATTGTTTGAATTAATAAAAATTAAGTAAAGTTTAAATTAATTAAGTATTTTCACTTAAAAGAATGAAAAGGGTATTTTGATAGAAAAATAAAAAATAATTAAAAGAATATTGTGATAAAAAATTAAAAGAATATTTTTAATGGAAAAATTTTAAAAATCAAAAGGTAAAAAAAAAAAAAAAAGGACCCAAAATACAAAATTTTGGGAGTTTTATAATGTGATTACTAAACTTTATAGGATGTGAATCCGAAGTGGCATGCTAAGTTAGATAGTTAGGATGACATGTAATGCCACTTTAGCCACTCGGGTAGGATTTTGGGGGGAAACTATCAAGCGACCTCTTATTGAAAAAAAATAATAATAAAAGTTCAGGTATTCGCCTATAAAAAAAAAATTTCTTTAGTAATCACATTAGAAAAATTACCAAGAGTTATTTACTGATAATCCTATATATATATATATATATATATATATATATATATATATATATATATATATATATATATATATATATATATATATATATATATATATATATATATATATATATATATATATAGACACTGTGATTAGTACGCTATACAGAGCTAATACGGCAATCCTGCTAGCTGATTAACAGGTAAGAGTCAGGGGAGCAATGCCTCCGGAGCAAAAAATGGGCTTTTCAGTCATATGAATACGATGATACTTAATTTTCGGACATTGACACTTTTTCTACCCTGATTGAACCCTCTGTATCATACAATATTTTTCCAAATCTGACCAAATTTTCTCTCAGACTGACTACTTTGCTATTCTAAAATTAATTTAAAGCCTATTGACACTGACTGATAAAATTTCTGAATTCTAAAACTCCTAAAAACTAACCTAAAAGTCTCAAAAACTAACCTAGACACTAGAACAGAAGATCTAACTACTCCGGTGGCTGCATATGGCACACTGGTGGCACCGATCAAAAGCTTGACGGTGCTGCCAACCCCTCCGGTGGCATGGTCACCATCACCCTTCCTCTAGTTTCCAAAATGCCCCCAATCTAAATTTTCAGCATTTTTCTAGCCCTAGCCTTTACGTTTTTTCACATTTTCACTTCTCAAATCACCCTCACCTCATATTTCTATAAATAGTCCTTTCATTTCTTCATTTCACCTCACCCCTTTGAGTTAGAGTTGATAGCTATCCTCTAATTCCTATCTTCTTCTCCCTCCAACTACTCTCTAAATAATTAATTAATCTTTTTAATTAATTAATTATCTCACCCTAACCAAGTTAATTAATTTTTTAATAAACTAAAACTCTTTTTTTAATTAAAAATAATCACTCAATTAATTAATTAATTAATCTATCCATCCATGTCATCATAATAATTAGTTAATTAATCATTTTAATTAATTAATTAGCCCCTAATCAATCTAAGCATCTGGTCCTGATAAAATAGAATTTCAGTCTGGTAAAACTCTCCACCCTCCAAAAGCAAAGGTATTAGTTTTTTCCTCTCAAATCCAAATCAAATCAATCAATTAAATCAACTCCTACACTCCTCCACTTAATTGTGGAATGAACTATATGGGCTTTGATCCCCATTCAACAGGTACGTAGGCATGTTTGAAATTTAAATCAAAATCTCAATCAATCTCCTTTCCCTTTTTTGATTAATTTATGTAATTACTTTAATTTATGGTCTTTGCACTCATACCATGCTCATGCATTAATCATGATATTATAATTGTCATATAATATTTATCATCTATGAAATTAGTTTTTCAAGTCAAATTAAACTTAAGAACCAAATTTAGATTATTTAACAAAAAAAAAATTGTCCTTAAGCTCAACTTAGTTCCATGATTAGTGATTTTTTACCTTTGGATAAATTAATTGCCAAATTAATGAATTAGAGTCAATTTGGGTATTTTCCTTAATGTTTTCCTAACTAAATAAAATTAAGGTGGTGACTCCTAAAAATCATTTCAAAAACAACCAATTTGAATCCAAGAGTTTCATCGCGAGTCTAAACCTAAATAAGCATCCTAATTCTCTCTAGTGGATCAGGTAGGTGCTCGAGCGAGGTTTCACATCTGGCGACTCTACTGGAAAATGGTTGCTACCTTTTATAAAATAAAAAGGAAAATAAGAGGATTACTATTTGGTTAAGGACCATTTTTTCCAAAATAATCTATATTTGGCTCATTATGTATAATTTGACTTTCATGCATCACTTCGCATAATAAAAGCTCCTTACCTAACCTTAGCTTTAGGAAAAATTTTAGATAGCAAGTAGCATTGACTCGACAACTCTATTTGAGTATGTTGGGAGATAGCGAAAGCATTTCACTCACGATGAATCCCTATTCATTTCGATGGTGTAACGAGCAATCAGTACAGTTGGACTCACACATGGCTCCTTGCCTCATATGTGGTTAGGTATATCGATGCTCTAGGAGGACAGGGACCCTTAATCAAATCACCTTTCACCCTTATGCATGTAGTCATCCTAGTGTTGACCCTATGTTCCATGTACCGCAATAATGGAGACATTTGTGCATATGCCCATAAAACCTTTTTTAGCATGCATCATGACATTGCTATGCATACATGAAATGAGAAATTTGATAAGGTAAAACCTGAACACCTCAAAGACCCAAACCGATGGTCCGTCACCCATAATACAATAGCCTTACACAACCTATTAAGCTCGATCACCAACCATATGGAGGGAATCCTTTTTTCGACATATCATTATATTCATCCCTTTTTCTTCATAATTATGTATTCTTACCCATTTTTCTATTTTCAAAGTACCGATGGCCAACACTTCCAACTTTGACCAAGATGCAATAAGCGCTTTCTTCAGCAGCCTTATTAAAAAACAAAAGAAAACCTTCCAAACTGCACTCACCACCACCTTTTAGACCTAAACCAAAACTTTCACCAATGCTCTCAACTCCTAGTTTGCCACCTTTACCAATGTCCTCAACTTCTAACGCCAGTCCATCATTAATGAGATCAAGAAAATGACCATTGCCACCATCACTCCACCCTCCACACATCTTGCTTCCACCCAAGTCGGAACCAGCCATACCCTTACTTTCACTACTCTCATTATCGATCTCACTGATAAAGGAAAGACACTAGAAACTCCAACCTCTGTAGTTTTGGATCTGAATGCCACTACCCCTATTTCTACTGTGAATCCTTTCAAAGTAGAGATTTCTTTAGCTTCCCCTAGCCAAGAAACTAATGAAGAAATTTGAGTCCATAGAGAGGACTATCAAAAAACATAAAGAAGCATAAAGACATGATAGATGTCGAATCTCTTACTCTCTTCCCTAATGCGAGGGTTCCACCAAAATTTAAGATGCTAGTGTGAGGCCTCACTCGAGCACTAGCCTGATCTACTAAAGGGAATCAAAAATGCTTTTTAAGAGAAACATCACTATTGGAACCTGCTATAAGTTCAGAAAATTGTATTTTGTAAATTATAATTTGCAAAAGGATTTGCCACTTTAAGTTTCTTTATTTTAGTTGGAAAAATTAAAGGAAAAACCCAATTTGTTTGACTCCAAAATTATACCATTTATCCCAAGGAAATGTACTAGTCCTTGAATGACCAAAAAGGGCTCGAGGACTAGGTATTGGTTAAAACAATACAAAAAAAAAAATTAGTTTGGCTTAAATACAAAATAGCTTTTGTAAAAAGAAATTTTATGTATGCATGAACAGATATAATATAATGCATGAAATAAATATTATTCATGTAATGCATGGCAAATATAAGATAATGATAATTATAAAACACAAAAAATAAAGTAAAACTACTTAAAATTATTACGAGTCAAACTGTCAAAATCAGGGGATCTTTCCTCTAACCCTTTGGGTTCTAAGAAAAGCATACATTCCCCAAATATAATCTAAACAACTAAAGTAAGGAAAGGTAATAAAATGATTATAAGAGAACTAAAGTTTCAACTTTCATTTAAGGAAAACAATTTTAACCCTAAACTATATGAAAAAGGTGATAGAGAGAAAAAGTTGTTAATTTTAGCAGAGTTGATGCCTTAGAGACGGCATGCTTGCATATCCCTTTGAATAAGAATTAAACCCCATACAATTCTTCCTTCTTGCGAAGGAGGAGTTTCTTAGTCATTGCCTTTGTTATCATGTTTTGATAGATTTTAAGGGCTTAGGGATTTGTTAATTAGGTCAGATTTTAATTAACAAAAATTAGATCTTTTCATATTTATATCTTAAAATTAGAATTGAAAAGAAAAAGAAAAGAACTTTTACCTTTGGCTTTTGGCGATGAGGAATATAGAGAACGAGTTTGGCACTGGATCTAAGTTTCACCTTGGCTCAAGGATAGCACGAGCACTCCTTTTGAAAGAAGGACTCTTGAACTCTTTTGAAGGAAGGACTTTGAATCACCCTTGCTTGAGTACCACAAATTCCCTTTGAAAGAAAGAACTTGAATTGTAACTTTTCTTAATTAAGAGGCTTAGAAATAGGATTTGAGGTGATTAGGAGAATTATGAATAGGAATTTATGTGATGGAAAAGAATTTGGAATGAGATTTTAGAGATAAGGAGGATTAGAAAGAGGGTTCATAGACAAGTGTTGGTCTTCTAAAGGAACAAGTTTTAGGAAATTTATTTTTCAACGGAGCACTGCCTCCTTGATCCCTGCCGGCTAAACGGCAAGCAAGACTGTCGTACTGGCTTTGCAAAATGCACTAATCTTAGCAGGTGTCAAGCTATGGCCATATCCAAAAGGTGCAAATTTAAAGGTTTACAATTGTGAGGCCTCGCCTGAGCACCGACCCGATCCGCTAGACAGAACCGGGATGCTCATTCGGGTTTAGACTCAAGATGGAATTCTCGGGTTCGGATCGGTTGATTTTGAAAATAATTTTGGGAGTCGCCACCCTAATTTATTTTAAATGGGAAAATTAAGGAAAAACCCAATTTACTCCAATTTATTAATTTTGCAATTAATTTATCCAAGGATAAAAATCGCTAATCTCGAACCAAGTTGAGTTTGGGGACTAGGTTTTTGGTTTAAATAATTTAAATTTGACTCTTAAGTTTAATTTGACTTGAAAATTAGATTTCATGAATGACATTTATAAAATGATAATTGTAAGTAGTATGCATAAATATGATATGAGTGTAATGAGAAAATTAAAATGAGACATTGATAAAATACATTAATTAAAAAAGGGGGGAAAGGAGGTTGATTGGGATTTGGATTTAGATTCCAAACGTGCCAACGTACCTCCGTCGAATGGGGATCAAAACCCACGTAGTTTGTTCCACGATTAAGTGGAGAGGTTTAGGAGTTGATCAGATTGCTTGATTTGATTTGGGTTTGAGAGAAAAAGGCTGATACCTTGACTTTTAGTGGGTGGAGGGTTTGACCAGACTGAAATTTCATTTTATCGGGACCAGTGATTGGATTGACTGAGAGATTAATTAATTAATTAATATGATTAATTAATTAATATGATGAAAAAAATGGATGGATTAATTAATTAAAATGATTAATTAATTAATTTGGATGAAAGGTGGATTGAGAAAAAGAATTAACTTGATTTTGGAAAAAAGTAATTAATTAATTAAAAAGATTAATTAATTAATTTTAATTTTAAAAAAAAAGAATTTAAGTTAATTAAAATGATTAATTAACTTGGTTAGGGTAAGATAATTAATTAACTAAAAAGATTAATTAATTAATTAGAGAGTGGTTGGAGGGAGAAGAAGAGAGGAATTAGTAGATAACCATCAATACTAATTCAAGAGATGTGTAGAGAAATGAGAAGAATGGTAAGGTATTTATAGGAAAGTGAGTGAGGGTAGTTTAGGAAGTGGAAAAGTGAAAAACCAAAAGGATAGAGCGAGAAAAAAGCTGAAAATTCATATTGGAGATATTTTGGGGACTGCAGACGGGCAATCTGGGCAGCGCCACCAGAGGCCTAAGTGGCGCCACTGGGCCTCTGGATGGCACCACCGGCCAATTGGGCAGTGCGCTGCTTGCAGGGGCAATGGCGCCACCCAGGCCGGAGCCAGCGCCGCCAGCGCCTCGATAGGCATGCCGACTGGGTTTTTACTTTTTTGCTTAGTAAGGTTTTTGAACTTTCGGATTGATTTTTGAGAGTTACAGAGCTCAGGAAATTAATCAGTCAGTGTCAATAGGTTCGAAATTAATTTTAAAATAGTTGAATAGTCAATTAGGGAGAAAATCCTATCAGTTTTGACAAAATACTGTCTGATATAAAAGGTCCGGTCATGGTAGAAAAAGTACTAGCATTTGAAAAATTAAGTATTCTCCTACTAAAGTGATTGCAAGTCCATTTTTAACTCCGGGGGCGCTGCCCCCTTGATCCCTGCCCGCTAACCAGCAAGCAGGACCACTGCGCTAGCTCTGCTAGTGCACTAAACTTAGCAGGTATAAAGTTGCGGCCGAATGATGAGGTGTAAAATTAAGGGTTCACAACAGCCAATCATAGACAAGTTTAATGGCACCACATGCCTCAAAACTCACCTTAAGATATATGTGGGTGCCATGAGACCCTTGGGTGTGGATAAAAGCTCATTGCTCAATTTTTCCCACAATCATTGACTGGAGTTACTATTAAATGTTACTAGATCTCCATTAGAATGACAAGAAAATATGGAATAACATCTACAGTGGTTTTGTTAAACAATACCACTATAACGTTAAGGTGGATGTCACTCACCGAGATCTAGAAACCACTTAGCAAGGCCAAAGAGAGTCCTTCATCGCATTCCTTATAAGGTGGAGGGTGAAAGCAACCTAAATGGTGAACCAATCATCCAAAGTAGAGCAAATTGATATCATTGTCAAAAATCTCCTCCCTCAGTACTAAATACATCTGTAAACTCAGTACCTCCCTAACTTTAAAGCTCTTATTGTCACTGGCAACAAGGCAAAGGATTTGATCTAATTAAGACAAATCAAGGATGAATCCTCTAGCTTAAGATATCATAAGAACAATAACACCACTAACTCCACCACCCAAAGAGGAGGGAGATAAATATTGTCTCTTATCACCAGCAAATGAGTTTGGAAAAAAGAGCTTTCTCTAAGTTAGGCATGCCTTTAAGTACTGTCTATAAGAAGGCCTTAGATGCCCATCTTGTTAAGCCTCTAAAGCCAAGAGCACCTCCCAGCCCCTTGCCCAAGGGCTATAATGCTAATGAGATATGCGACTATCATCAAAAGCCATGGCACAAAACTGATGCGTGTAAGGCTCTGAAGCACAAAATTCAAGATCTCATTAACAAAGAAGACATCATTGCTCCCAAACCCAAAGTATAGCACTACCATTAATCCTTTTTTGAACCACCAAACTCACCCGACCATCTCAAGTTTCACCTAATAATTGGCACTTTGATAAGAATGTTGTCTTACTATACCCCTATCCAAATCTTTTGAGTCTATATCCAAGTTTATCGAGTCCACGTCCGAAGTCATTTTAGTTTGTGTCTAAATCACATGAGTCTGAGTATGTATCAGAGTCTTTTGAGTCTCTTTTTATTAAATCTTTTTTTGAATTTGAGTCTATTAGGTCTTGCCCTTTTGAGTTTGTATTTTGCCTTATAGGCTTATCTTTTAATGTAACTATTGATGAGACTTTTATCAGTAATTAAAATTTTAAACTTTTTGATTTGATTTAATTTTTTCTGATTTATCTTTAAATGGGACACCTTAAAGAAAAGCAAAAAAAAAAAAAAAAAAACAGAGAGAGAGAGAGAACAAAAAAATGAAAAATAATAAAAAATACAAAAAATATGGAAAAACCAAAAGATCAATTAATTATGGCACATAATAAAAAATCCCATATATTACATTTGCATGACAGTAGTAGAAAAGCTCATAAGATGTTCTAAACAAAACAAGGATATGATACGGATGATCCAAGCATATTAGTTCATGAGATCCCAGCCTATACACACAAGAAATCTATTAAGGAGAAGTTGTGAAGAATGAAGACATAATAGATCAAAAGGTATCATGGCTAGCTAAATGCCATTGATGAAAAGAGAATCGATGCTCTATACAAAATTCAGGGTCATCAATAGAAACTAGTCGAGCACTTCAACTAGAAGGTGAGAGACAAGGGTTCGCAAAAAAGAAATCCAGTTCTAGTAGAGATCCAAACCCCTATTCATGATCCAAGAGGAAGTTCAAATTGAACTAGGCTAGACAATATATACTCAAGATCATATCCAACGGAGGCACCATCTTCACAAACATGGACGGAAACAAATTCTCCCATCCTAACAACCTGGACTAATTGAAATGATACATCATATGAAGATGATATATGTATTTCATTTTTGTTTTTCATGCATATATAATCAAAACTACATAGATCTAATTCTCCCTAAAAGAAGTGACTAACAAAAAAGTAATGTAAGAGATACTCAGATAGCCCGACTCAGGTAAGATCCAAATCATAATATAAAATATTTTATTTGTATTGTTTTTGCATTTTCTATGTGCCTAATACATTATTCACTTAATTCTTTTGCTTAAACAAAAAACAACAAGAAAAAAAAAAAGACGAAGAAGAAGAATGCTCGCTAAGCTGAAAACCTCGTAGGTAGAAATTAGAGAAAAAATAAAAGATGTCTCATTTAATGGTGGTCAAATTTTACAATGTACAATCCATCATCATTAAAAAAAAAAAAAAAAAAAAAAAAAAAAAAAAAGGGATAGCCTTTTCAATGTCATCTATTGCTTATCCTGTATTGTGTAGTTTTGTTAACCCACAAGTATTTTGAATAAAAAGCAGAAAAGGTCATGTCTGAAGTCATGGTCTACCTTGTACTCCTTTACCTCCTAAGGTACAAATCTCTTGTGTCCTCGTTAGAGTCAGAGTCTACCATAATCTCCTCAAATGGGTACACCCCTCCTCCAGGTCTCTATAGCTCTTTCTGCTGCAATAGTAGAAGTACCAATAGAATCAAAATTACCCACCACAGTAGTATCAAAAATCCTCTCTTGAGTACTAGCAGTTTTGAAATTGCTCTCAAAAATCCTCCTCTGTAGTTTAGAAACTACAGTATGCCTTTCTACCCTAATTATAGCAGTCCTTTTCTGAACCACCACTGTACTATTATCCTATCTCACTATAGTCACAATGTCTTTTGTCACCACCACAGCAGTTTGAGTCACTATTGCAACTCGTGGTGCCTTATTTTTAGTAGATCCCTAAGTCTCCTTTAAAGATTAAATCACCCCCTCTATTTGCGCTACAGTCCTCTTGCTACCAATGGCCCCTCCTATAGTCTCTCCCTCCTCAGCTGTGTCACCCTCTATTCTCCTTAGTAGGGAAGCCTAGTACTTTCTGTCAACTAGCCAAACCACCTTTATCAACCACCTATCATACCTCTCCATGGTCCTAAGTGAAATTCTAGAACGAACAACATGATAACTCCTTAGTTAGCCACCCCGATAGCTTTGGTAATGAAAGTTGTGATCTGTGCATACTCCAAAAAATGAAAACTAAAGGCATGTCCTAAGTCTGCCTCATCTACCTCAAGACCCTCATCACCTAGTGGAAAGTCATTCAAACCAAACTCAACAGGCAAACCACTCGATACCCATAGCCCTCAGTCATGAGAGATTTAATCCCTTAACATTGACAGTGCTAAAAATGTGACCTTTTGGGGCAAGCTGTAAGCAACCATCCTATCCAATCTCTAACTAAGTCTTAATAAGGCATATGTGGACTAAAAAATAAAGGCCATCACCCAAAAATGATCCATCAGCCATACTTCCAAAATAACCCAAAACTTAAAATAGACACCCATAAAGCACCCTAATAGAAAAGGTAAAAATAGACAAAATTTTCTCACATGGTGAATAACTAGAAAGATAGTTCATCTCTCTAAATCTCAAACAAAACAATCAAGAATCATTAGTATCTCCACCAATATGGCTCTAACAATAAAATGTCTCTGTTTCATCTACCACTTTTACATCATCCCAATCAACAGACCCTTATCTAATTCTCAAATAAAAAACCAAGGCCCTCATCTTAAGTCTCTACCCTCTCATATCTCCCCAGTCATCAGGTTCATGAAACTTTTCAATCATAACTGTTAAATTCATTTGAACATTACCAACCATCATCTAGCTTACGTCATTCTAAGACAAGTCTAAAAAAAATCTTGAAAAAAAAAATACTAAACTCTAAACTTTAGCACCAGAAGAGTTGCCTTTGAATTATAGCCAAGCCATAATATTGAACTTTCTAAAGGTAGGACACAACTTCTCCTTAGCAACACCAAAACAGAAATCATAGGCAACCGGATCCCAAAACCTATCAAGCCTTCAAAAAAATCTCAATCCACTCGAACTCCTTGTAATACGACTAAGGCAACTATCCCATACCAACCCAAGTTTAGTTCCTCAACTTTGTTAAGTTTCTTGATTCACAAATGCATGGCTCCACTGATGCAAAAGTCATATGAAAAAATTGCATTCACAAAGCAAATAAGTGAATGCATCCATGCAATCATCCACTACAAGCATCATCGCAAATCATGCATGGCATAAAAGTTAAACAAAAGATCCATGAATTTTGAAACATGCATATATAAACATGCATCATCTGTGCACCAACACCTATGCAACCATATGCAATCATGCACCATTATGCATAAGCCGAGCCAATAGCCTTACCGACATCTCCTAATGCTGACCAGTACTTTCTTAAAGCTGACCGACATCTCCTAAAATTGACCAATGCCTCTTTGAAGCTAAATGATACCTTTTTCGATCTAATCAATGAAGTGTGACTTTTAGAGTCCTTTTAATCCCAGCAAAGTCCTTCAAACCTTCCAAAAGGCCTAATTCCCTTACATTCAAAAGCCTAAGTTTCTTTGGCGTAACTAAAATCCTATCAGAAACTCTCGAGCTAGCTCGCCATAGACTAAGGCTCTCCTCTTATCAAAATCTTTTTAAAATCTCTTGAGCAGACTCGCCATAGGTCGAGGCTCTCTATTTACCAAAATCTTTTCAGAATATGTCAAGCCGACTTGCCATAGGCCAAGACTCTCCTCCTATCAAAATCTTTTCAGAATATCTTGAGCTGACTTGCCTTAAGCTGAGGCTATCCCTTTACCAAAATCTTGTCAAAATCTCTCAAGCCAACTCGCCATAAGCTGAGGCTATCCTATTGAATTCTTTTCAAAATCTCTTGAGTCGACTAGCCATAAGCCGAGGCTCTCTCTTTACCAAAATCTTATTAGAATCTCTCGAGCCAACTCGCCATAAGTCAAGGTTCTTTTTTCACTAAATTATCTTATCCAAATCCATCAACTCTACCCATAAATGTCTAGAAATGATAACCTAGACATTTTTTCATCCCTTTTATTGAAATCCATCAATTTCACCTATAAATATCTAGAAAGGATCACTTAGATATCTATATGATTCCACTTTCCATATATATCTATATGATTCCACTTTCCATATCTTTTACCCAAATCCATCAATTCACTCAAAAATATCTAGCCACTAGTCTACATATCCCTTTGGTCCATTTTCTCGCTTCTATTTATCAACCATATTTTCTACACATAAATATTTAGGAACGATTGCTTAAACATCCTTATGTTTTTTTCACCATCTTCCTTTTTCAACTATGTCTCCCACCTAAACATGTATAAGCATCGATCTACATATCATTTTGGTTCTTTATACCATCCCTTCTTCTAGGTTCATTGTCATCAAAATTACCTTATAGAAAAGACAATTTTGATGATGGAGCAACTATGAACTCTTAATTTTATACCCTCATCATCCGATCACAACTTGACACCTGCTAAGATTAGTGCACTCCGCAGAGCTAGTACGGCAGTCCTGCTAGCCGATTAATAAGCAGAGGTCAAGAGGGTAGCAACCCTTGCGGGGGACCAGGGGGTAGTACGCCCGGAGAAAAAAATAGACTTTCAGTCATAGTAGTATGATGATACTTAATTTTTGGACACTAACACTTTTCTTACATTGACCGAACTCTCTATACCTGACAGTATTTTTTGAAAACTAATTGAATTTTCTCTCAGACTTACTGCTCAGCTATTCTAAAATTAATTTCAAGTCTATGAACACTGACTAATAAAATTTTTGAACTCTGAAACTCCTGAAAACTAACCCAAAAATCTTAAAAACTGACTTGGATGCTAGAACAGAAGATCCAACTAGCACACCATCATAGCACCTAGTGGCGCGGCCACCGCGATTCCAATGTGGCATTCCGCCCAACACACTAGCGGCATCGTCCAGAAGCCCGGTGGTGCTGCTGACCCCTCCAGTGAAGTGGTCCTTACCACCCTTTCTGCATTTCTTAAAATGCTCCCAATCTAATTTTTTAGCATTTTTCTAGCCCTACCCTTTATGTCTTTTCATATTTTAATTTTCTAAATCACCCTTACCTCATTTTCCTATAAATAGCCCTTCCATTTCTTCATTTCACCTCACCCCTTTGAGTTAAAATTGATAACTATCCTCTAATTTCTTTCTTCTTCTCCCTCCAACTACTCTCTAATTAATTAATTAATTATCTCATCCTAACCAAGTTAATTAATCTTTTTAATTAACTAAAATTCTTTTTTTTTAAATTAAAAATAATCACTCAATTAATTAATTAATTAATCTTTTTAATTAATTAATTAATCACTTTTTTTTTAAATCAAATTAATCCTTTTTTTTTTCAAATCCACCCTTTATCCAAATTAATTAATTAATTTTTTTAATTAATTAATCCATCCATCCATTTCATCACAATAATTAGTTAATTAATCATTTTAATTAATTAATTAGCCCCTAATCAATCTAATCATTCAGTACCGATAAAACGGAATCTCGGTTTGATAAAACTCTCCACTTTTTAAAAGCAAAGGTATCAATTTTTTCATCTCAAACCCAAATCAAATTAATCAATTAAATCAACTCCTAAACCCCTCTACTTAATTGTGGAATGAATTATGTGGGTTTTGATCCCCATTCAATAGGCACGTAGGCACGTTTGGAATTTAAATCCAAATCCCAATCAATCTCCTTTCCCTTTTTAATTAATTTATGTTATTACTTTAATTATGGACATTTTATTTTTCTCTTTGCACTCATACCATGCTCATGCATTAATCACGATATTATAATTGTCATATAATATTTATCATCAATGAAATTAGTTTTCTAAGTCAAATTAAACTTAAGAGTCAAATTTACATTATTTAACCAAAAAAACATAGTCTCCGAGCTTAACTCAGTTCGAAGACTAGTAATTTTTTATCCTTGTGTAAATTAATTACAAAATTAATGAATTACAGTCAATTTGAATTTTTCTTTAATGTTTTCCTAACTAAATAAAATTAAAGTAGTGACTCCTAAAAATCATTTCAAAAATAATCAATCTAAACCCCAAAGTTTCATCATGAGTTTAAATCCGAATGAGCATCTCGATTTTTTCTAACTGATCGGACCGCTGTTCGAACAAAGCCTCACGCATATTGAATTAATTTCCATATTTTCAATTCCTATAAAGCACAATTTGAGGGATAAAACTCAACTTTACAATTGAGCTCTCCTGTGAGTGTACTAATATATAACAAATTATTTGAGAAACCAGGTGTAAGCACTGAATTTAATCCTATTAAAAAATTCTGATGATGATGACCATCCATTAAATGGATTCCTTTGTTAAAGGTTACTCAATAAAATCATTTGGACATTTATCTAAAATTAATAGACAAGTGCGCCCCACAAACTAGAAAAGAAATTGAAAAGGAAAAAACTTGAAACAGGCCTAAACGGCATCCCAGCCAAAATCAAGATGTCTGGAGTCAAATGTCCCTGACTAGGTGTATCAGGCCTCAAACAGCCCAAGGTCATGTTCTGTCCTCACTCAACTTCA